>JASANE010018197.1:0-190073 GCA_030248225.1 Trileptium ribeirensis
CGTTGAAGCGCGCAACGACGTGACTTGCAATGAGTTAAGTTTTTTCAATGAATCTTGTAGTGAAGTCAGCGTGAAGGATAGCGCTGAGTGTGTTGAACTTGTTGAAGCTGTTGAATTGAAGGAGTCGAATGAACTCCTTTTTGAACAAAGCGGATCCGCGGCGAGCGATGCGAACTACGTTAGCGAAGCGAAAATATACAATCTAAATCGAGGTACCTCACAGGAACGTGTTAGTAATGGAAATGAGCCAGAGAACGAGCTTAAATACGGCGTGACTGCTGCGCCAGATGGACCTGATGATAGGTATGATGAGTGCAGTGACAGCGAGATAGATGAGGAACGTCTATTAAGCGATGAAGAATTTTGGGCCAGCTGGGTGGATCCGAATGCCGACTGGTACCGACGCGAACCCAGCCCTGACGCACGAGAGTGGCATAGTGAAGGGGTGTGGGAAGTGCGTCGCGAAAACAACAACGAGCTTCCGCGTGCACCATCGGATGATGGCATTGATTTAAGCTTGCGAGCCAGCCAATTGTCTATCCGTTCTGAGGAAGGAGATGGTGTTGTCGGAGGAAGCGATCTAAGCGAAGGCAGCGGTAGTGGCAGTATCGCTACGGGAAGTGTGAATGAGATGGGTTCGGATCCACTGGTCGAGAACGTTCGTGGAGACCCTATCGAAGGGACGCCTTGTATGCGCCTGGGTAATTTAGGTAGCTCCACCGATACGTTAGCCGACATCTCTAGCGATATATTGGGACCCGTCGAAGAGGCGCCTAGTATGCCCTCGGGTAATTCGGGCCACCCAAATGGGACAGGTACGACCACTGAGGAATCCGTCGAAGGGAGACCATGTATGTCCCCGGGTAATTCGGAGGAATCAGTGAGCATGATTAGTGAGGACTCGGACGTTTGTATGGGACATGAGAACTTACTTAACTTTATACGAGAAGCTAACGATGGACGGGTACACCGACTTGACGAACAACTATTGGACATGTCTGGACTTTGTCTTCCCAATAATATGCCGATCGAACTTGGACGAGCTAGACCGATGACGGACGAGGAACGTAACCAAATTCTCGGGATTGACACATTGTTCACTATGTCTGCGGACCATACTGAGACCGCCGCTTATCAATTCCCTCGCATAAAATTGACTGAGGATGCGCTTAATGAGTTAGCTGAGGGACTTATACCAATTAACTTCAGGACCAATGAAATCAATGCTGACTTCGGACAACCGTTGGCATTGCAACCGCAAGCTCTCTTTTATCGGAGAGTAATAATTGTAATGGAACAACTGAACAATTTGAGCCGACTTTTCGAGCTTCGTTTCGAAGCTAGCACTCGCCCTACCTTGCAGCGTGACGCTGCTATGCTGAGCAGCATATTAGGCATGGCTTCTCCAATTGGGCACTGCATGACCGGAATGTATCTTGGTCCCGTAACTCTTGCTTCGTTGGAGTCTTTCATCGACCTGGTGGGTCAATGCGTGAGTGGCCACCCGCTCCAACAGGTTATTGAGAGAGAATTCGAGGTGGAGTTGAGTAGGGATCCGGTATGTCGACAGTGCCAGGAGTGCCACACAAGAGATTCGCAGGACATCGGCTTAAGTTGTTACTTTTACGGTCAACGAGGAAGATGGACTTACGACGGTACGCTGAGTACTGCGTGCGCGTCCATCCTCCCGGATGGATATGTTGCACCTCATTGGCCTTTCTATGTCGGAATTCAATCAGCCAGAATGCAGAAGACTTTTCGCGAGGCGAACCTCGAGTTGCACGACCTCTTGTGCGAGGCGCCTTATTTGATCGAATTCATTTACCGGAACCAAGACACACGCGGCGTTCCGATCAACTCCTTTGTCGACCAAGCGATGAGCAATATGGAGTTTGACGACGAGACCCACCGACTTGCCCGACTGGTACTGCTAAGCGCACGCTTGAGACTTTTGCGGCGCCCCGACATTGCTGCACTGCTTGAGACAGAAGGAAACACGTCTACCGGACTAAAGATCGGCAGGGACCGCCTGATCTCGGAACTATGCTTGTTTCCGGACGATGACACTGACTGCTCCGTCCCGAATTTGGATGAACAATTAAACACGGCATTGGCCGCTTACCTCGGCTCATCTGACGGGGAATCGGAGGATAACTCCAATAGCGACCCCGCCCAGCAAGAAAGCATAACTGAGTCGAGTGACACGGAAACGAGCGACGAGGAAATTGAAAGCGACATTACGGAACACATCGCAAATAAAGAGACCGTGAGGGAGCCCAATCGAAACGAGGTACGATCCCCTTTACCGGGTCTTAGTAATGGCCTCGGCCATCCATCAGGTATGTGGAGGGTCTGTACAATTCTATTATTACTTTGGCTCTCAGCGTTTAGCTCAACACGCGCAACGCTTTCGCCATTTAGCGACTCAATCTCGCGCTTAGGTGCTTTTGTCAATAGACAAGTAGGAGTGGTCATAGAGCCCCAGGGCCTGGTGGTCACCTCCGACCAAACAACGCATTTGCCAGTGGTACTGCAGCTATCACTTCGCGACTGGGAACGCAAGTCCGATCCCTATGTGAGTAAGTTCTGTCCGCCTTATGAAGCGAACGGATCATGCCGCGCTGACTGCTGCCGGAAGGTCAACTGTACCGAATATCCACAGCTGCATGAGACCTTGAGCGCTTTGGAACGCGAGTTAGACGACGCCTATCATGGCGTACTGGACACCAACTATTATTCGCTGCTTGTGCATTCTTTCTGCGTCGCGAACGAGCAATTGTGTGATCTCACACATAAAAGGGAGAAACGCTTTGCCAGCTTAATCGCCGCCGCTGCCGGCGCTGTTTCAGGTTTCTTGGGTCTGGGAATGGCGTTTTCAAATGGAGTACACATTAACAATGTGCGCCAACAGGTAACTGTCCTCGAGAAATTCATGCGCGAGACCAACGATGTCTCCTTTCGAAACACTAAAGCCATAAGGCAACTCACCCGAGCAAACGAGGACATTTACGCCTTTCTACACCATAGTATGCAAGAGGTAGTCTCTATGATCGAACAGGTTCGGTGCGCCGATCAGAAAGAGATCGCACACGTACACCACCAGCTAATAGATCACATCCTTCGAGCCAACATGCGCTCGTCGGTACAAGCTATAATGGAGTCCATGTTGAACGGCGAATTATCTCCCGCCGTTATCGACGTCGTCATGCTACGACGGTTATTTTCCATGGATCCACGCATTTCCAAGACTATCCTTATGCGCGAGCCTAGCCTCGCCTATCAGTTTGGTCGCGTCATGCCTGTGAGCGTGGACCTGACAGCGTTTCGCTTTGGATTCATTTTGCAACTACCATTGCCAATGCGCAATGACGTCCGACCGTATTTTCGGATCTATAACACCGGCTGGAACGCACCTGCCACGCTAACGCAGCTGAGATTGCCGCTCCCTCAATACGCCGCCCGCTTGGGGCACATTCGCTTCGAATCACTCAATTTAGGAGCATGCAAACAGAGACCAGGAATCGCTTTCTGCGAACCGCACGCGCTAATCACCGATCATAGCACCAATTGTTTGGAATGGATAATCGCAGGCGAACATGTGCCTGAGACCATTAAACATACATGCAGCAACCGCTCGCTAATAGGTCCACTTACCAACGACACGTCTGTACACACAACTATACAAGGAGTATTGATTCGGACTAGTGAACCTGAGGTCATACTGACAAATCGTAGACAACTAGCTCACGTTACATTGGGTAAGTCGATAAAAGTACCGCCAAATGGAGTGTTATGGTTTCCACACGGAAACTACACTCAGTTGGTTATAGGATCAATAGTGCTCACTAGCATGTTGAAACCCGAGAAGATTACAATAAAATTCGGACCGAATATCACTATTGACCGGCTATCCGGTATCAAACTAAGACCTTTGACATGGGACTCACTTGACAACGCCAAAGCTATAAATTTGCGGGTTGCGCAGATAGCTAAAGATCAAGTACGTAGGGTGGTTAATCTCCCCGCTGTGGAGTACACGGGATTCTTACCCTACTTCCTCATCACCGTCGTTGTAGGACTGGTCAGTTTGATTTACTTCATGACTAAATGCAAGGTCCCACCTAAGTATGGATACTACATTCCCCGATGGTTCCCATGTCGTGGACGACTAATCAGGACCGATAGTAAGCCTAGAAAAGTGATTCGATGGACTAGAGCGAGACCCCAAATACCGAGTGCCCCACCCGAGGAAGACGACTTTCCTCATACAGACAGGACTTCGCCGACCGAGGTCACGGTTGGGCCTTCGGGAACGCCGCGCGTGTCCGTAGCGTCCAGCCGTGCCCCACGTCGTTCGAACCGACTACTAACATCACGTAACTCTTCCGAGGAGGAGCTCGTTTTCATCGAAGACGATGAACTATTTGTCGCTCCTACTCGCGACTTACGTCGTGGACCTCGCCAAGGCGTGTTCACTAGACAATTAAACGCGATGAACGCAGGTAACACCCCACTACTCATTAATGCAACCATACTTGGTACCCCAGTTATGACACTAGTCGACACTGGAGCTGACGTCTCAATCATGTCCCAAGCCCTAGCTGCCCGTTTAGGACTGGTCCCTCGTGACACGAACACGACCAGGATAGTATCCGCTACTCAACAAGAGTTGACAATCAGCGGAGTAGTAAAAGCACCGATCACAATAGGATCGTTAAGTACACCGTGCGACTTTCAGGTAACAACAGACACTCCGTACGAATGCATTTTAGGAACCGACTTCATGGCTCTACTGCCATATGTCGCCATAAACTTCAAAGATCGCTGCCTAGATCTATCTAACGGGACTGAGAATTGCTCGGCACCTTTTGCCGACCAAGGGGACTACCGACCGCCAGTCATCAACGTCGTAACTAGGAAATATACTCAAGTACCCCCGAACACAGAGCTATTTATCAACGCCGTCCCGGAAATCACCCAACCACCGACAGGTCAAGCCTTATTTGTGCCTGACCCCTTTATCAGGGACGTCGCCATCGCCCACTCTCTGGTACTCACTGGCCAACGCATGATCCCAATAGCACTAATGAACTTTGGGAACTTTCCCGTCGCTATACACGCTGGACAAACAATAGGACATATCGAGATGCTCGACGACAACGAGGTCGAGTTCTTATATGACAGTAACAAGCGCCTGCTACAGCTGGACCCTCCAAGACGCACTAAGCAATGCAACAATATTGGAGTTACCCGAGACAACGTTGTACAAATTATAAGTGAACAGAAGAAGACCATTGACACCGAGCGATCCATACAAGTCTTGAGCAAAATAGATTTCGGACAAACGACCCTTAACCCGTTTGAGCTCAAGCAATTGAAAACGACTATCTCCGAGAATGCAGACATATTTAGTGTACACCCGTTCGATCTTGACAGATGTGGTGTGCACCAACACAGAATAGTCACAGGGGATGCAAGGCCCATCAAACAGGCACCCTACCGTCTAGCACATTCCCTGCGCGAACCCTTACGAGAGGAATTAAACAACATGGTGGAAGCGGGTCTAATAACGCCATCAGATTCACCTTGGGGTTCCCCCATAGTCTACGTCACCAAAAGTGACGGTACCTTACGGTTGTGCGTCGACTTCCGTAAGCTCAACGTAGTTGCAGAACGAGACTTATATCCACTACCCCGCATAGATGACATATTAGGTTGCCTCAGAAACACCAAATTCATGTCCAGTTTAGATCTTAACAAAGGTTTCTGGCAATTAGAACTGGACCCTGAGACCAAGGAGAAAACCTCCTTCGTCACTGTCCATGGACAGTATGAGTATAACGTTCTGCCATTTGGACTGAATTCTTCACCAGGCGCCTTTCAAAGGTGCATGTCAATCATACTAAAGGGCCTAGAATGGGAACGATGCCTCATCTACATAGATGACATATTGGTCTTTTCACCCACATTCGAACAACACCTAGCGGACTTAATAACAGTATTTGACAGGTTCCGTAAGGCCAATCTTAAACTAAAACCTTCGAAATGCCAATTTGGGCAGAAACAATTAAAATATCTCGGACACATCATCAGTTCAGAGGGAGTTAAACCCGACCCCGAGAAAACCGCCGCAATTGACAATTACAAACGACCGGAAACCCTCAAACAATTACAAAGCTTTCTAGGACTTGTAGGATACTATCACAAATTCATACCACACTACTCTGAAATTTGTGAACCGCTCAACGCACTTCGACGAAAGGACAGTGAATTTAAGTGGACACCGCAATGCGAAGAAGCATTCGGAAAACTACGTAAGGCATTGGTACAAGAACCATTGCTCATATACCCGGACTTTTCTAAACCTTTCATACTCCAAACGGACGCTTCGGGATATGCCCTAGGAGCTGTACTTTCGCAAAAGACCGACAAAGGGACACTACCTATCGCCTACGCGAGCAAGTCGCTCGTAGACTACCAACGCCGATATCCTGCCATAGAGACCGAGGCTCTCGCCATTCGATGGGCTGCCCTACACTTTCGACACTACCTACTTGGACACGAATTTCATGTCGAAACTGACCATAAGCCACTTAAGGCACTGTTCGAGAGACCACCGCGAAATTCGCGGCTAGCCCAATGGCGTAACGAATTACTGATGGAATTCGGTGGCTTCAACATCGAATATAGGCCAGGTAAGGCTAACGCTAACGCAGACGGACTTTCCCGCGATCCCCGACATGACGTGGAATTTTCTTACTCATCGGACGAAGCTGAACAGGACGAACAGGACCATCCTCGAATGGTTGCTGTAGCTGTTAAAGGACAGGATCGCGGTAAAGGCAAAGCTCCAGCTAAACCACCCCGA
This sequence comes from Trileptium ribeirensis, assembly GCA_030248225.1. Classification (NCBI taxonomy): domain Eukaryota; kingdom Metazoa; phylum Nematoda; class Enoplea; order Enoplida; family Thoracostomopsidae; genus Trileptium; species Trileptium ribeirensis. The sequence goes on from JASANE010018197.1 coordinate 6,869, forward strand.
CGATTTCCCACCGAAGAAATATGGAAGCGACTTACTCGACAACTCTTGGGACTTCCACCGGACGCTCCTGTTACCCTACCACCCGAGTACGTTAGAGAACGCTTCTACCGTATGTTTGGAGGATCCGATCATGACCCTTTACCAGACCCCACACGTTTTATCTTCTGCGGAGATATAGACGACCCATGGCCCGAAGGAGTTGAGATCCCCGGGAGACGGACGACTGCCCCAGGACCGCCAGAATCCACTGATAAACCAACCCACGGACCATCTCCTGCACCCGAACCACCCGCCAGACCCCCGCAACTTCAGGAACCCCCGACAGCTCCGACACCGCCTGCTCCGGGTGCGGCGAGTGAGAGCTCGACTCGCGCCACGGCTGGTACACCTGAACCCGCTAGACCACAGACGCTACCGACAACTGCTAGACAGAGATATGGAGGCTTACCTGAAGTAGAGGAATTTGACACATTAATTAAGGTTGCTTACGCATGTGGGCCACGAATACAATTACAACGCCCCGAACAAGTCTATGACACTGGAGAACACATATACTTACCACACTTTCAACAATACGAAGGAAGGAACCTTCTCAATTATTTACCCTACATTCAACGCAGAGATAAACAATTTGGTCCTATTTGGTGGTACTTACACACCCGCCAATCGCCCGCCGACGAAAAGGCAGCGACCGCCCTCAAATTGGAAGCCCATCATTACAGGCTTTGCCCCGACACTGCTATTTTATACTTACACCCCATCATGCCAAACGACCATAGACCAAAACTATGTGTACCCAGATTACTCATACGACAAATACTCAAGCACGAACACGACACATTGTTCGGCGGACATCCAGGTAGAGATCGACTACTAAGCAAACTTAAACAATTCTACTACTGGGAAACTATGGGTAAGGACGTAGACGAATATGTTAAGCGATGTGTACTCTGCCAGCGGTCACGCAATCTACCACAAAATGTTCGAGCCGCGCTCGGAGAGAACCCGTTGGCTAGTGCGCCCATGCATCGCATGTTCGTCGACATATTGGACACACGAGTGCTATCCCGCAACGGAAATAGGTACGTAATCGCCTTCATCGATCAGTTCACGAAATTGGTGATCGCCGCTGCGTTACCGGACCAAACCGCTAAGAGTGTAGCCAAGGTTTTCGTCGAAGACGTGGTGTGCCGCTACGGCGCACCAGAAGAGTTAGTCTCAGACCGAGGCGGATGTTTCGTCTCCGAAGTAATGGAAGCCTTATGTGCTAGACTACATACATTTAAACGCGAAACGCTCAGCTATAACCCGAAGGCAAATGGAGAAATCGAACGTTTTAACCGTACACTACTATTCCTCCTAAGAGTAGCATTACCTGAAAAGGACCATACTACATGGGACGAAGTCCTGCCGTATTGCATCATGTCCTACAATTCAGCGGTACACGCTTCCACGCACTATCCACCATTCATGCTCATGCACGGATTCCAACCCCGAGTACCGGGTGGAATCGAAACACAAACTGATTGGGGACGCTATCCCGGAGCAGAAGCATACCGTGCTAATGTGCAACGATGGTTAGCCACCATCAGGGATCGAGCCTATCGATCCATGCAATCGGCTCGGGAATACAGAAAACGCTATTACAATCGCAAGATTAAGGTCCCGGACTACCGCGTTAATGACCATGTATGGGTCTATCGATACTATACCACCCCAGGCTTATCGCGCAAGTTAGAACGCCGATGGTGTGGACCATACCAGATTACCAAAATAATGCTCCCCTGCATTTGCGTTAAACTCCCCGGACAACCTAACGCGTCCGATCATGTGGTCCACATCAATCGTACCAAGCCATGCTATCGCCCGCTGAGTAGTTTCCCCGACATGGCTGATTTACTTAAGGCAGTCCCTCCCGCATATATTGAGGCTGCACTACAGGAACCCGGAGAAACTATCCTCGCTGACAAATATTTCACTAGGGAATTACAGGCTGCAGACCCAGAAGCAGTAGATCGGTTGCGTCAGGAGATTGATGGTGCATCCGACGTCGCTAGCATAGAGATTGGAGAACCTAACTTAGAATACACGCAAGCCCAGGCAGACATCCACCGCGCCGCAGTAGAACGGCTAACCATTCAAGCCCAAGACTCCTCCGGAGCCCCGCAACAAAACAGACTTCCCCTCTGTGACCCTGACAGAACCCCGGACGCCGAATGGCCCGCAATATCACAGGAACTCGCAACCCAGGACTCCGCCAAGCTACCTTACGCGCTTGACAAACCACCAGGTACTTTCTCGCCTGAGTATGGACAACACACCGCCCCAGTAACTCTACAAGAACAAGAACGAGCCGCTCGGACTGATGAGGCTACTAGGCCTCTAAGGGTGAAACGCTCAGACAACGGACGCGCGCTGCGACCATTCAACGTAAATGACCTAGGTCTTGTGGAATTACTCGCTTCACAGGACCCGGACGAAGACTCGCCTCACACACCAGAACAAGCGGCATCCCCAACGTCAGCAGTCGAACATGCTGTCCAAACTTCGCCCCTTACGCCCGCCCAACGTCGAGCTGCAATCGCCACTCAAACATCCCGCAGTCCTCAGACACAACGTTTAGTGACTGAAACAGACCAGCCAGTAACACCATACTACACCTATTATGAACATTCAGCGTCTTACGAACAACCATATTCTATACCTCGTCAGGCGTACTCCGCCCCACCTACACCACTTCCACACACTCCCCTGATGCCGCAGGGATTCGAAGCCACAATAGAGGACTACGTTCCAGATGAATGGCTCACACCATTTCACACCCCTCCAAGGCCACAACCCGCACAATCCGTCCCAGCAACCAGCCAACCTCCACTGGAACCCGCGCCAACACCGAAACCTAAGCCTAAACCACGACGAAAACCAACTAAGGTTCCCGCGCCGACTAGTGAACAAGCATCATCTATAAGCTCGGAGACCACCTCACCGGAAACAGCCGATTTTCCGACACCGCCTCAACGGTGGATAATTCCACCCCTATTATCACCTTTGCAAGAACGGGGAACTAACGTTCCCCAAGTACCGTCCTTTGGTCGATGGACCACACAAAGACAGAACGAACTAGCACAGTGGGAATGGGAAATGCAAGAAATAAGGAGGAAAAGAGAGGAAGCCGCCCGCGCCCGAGGAGAGATACAGGATGCAACTGAATTAATGGAGTACTTAAGAGGATCCCCTATACAATACATCCCCTCGGAAGACCAAGTAGCTGCCGACGGGATTGTAGAAGAATTTATTGAGAGTTTAGCTCGACAACGAGAAGCAAGTAAACAACGTCGACCTTCCGAGTCTTCGGAAGGCGGTGGACCGAAACGATTACGACCACGGACTGTAGACAAGGACGATGAGACAATATCAACCATCGGCGAGTCAACCAAAAGCTCCTCTACCGGGAGGAAGGGAAGAGCGCCGCCGCGTCGCGCTCCCTCCACCCTCAAGGGAGTTCTAACTCAACCATCACGCGCCAGACCACGTCGACAAACCCCAGCTAGAGCCCAACCACAAGTTAGTTGGGAAGACGAGGAAGATGAAATGCCTCTTAGTCAGCTTATACCGGGACCTCGTCGAAGGCCCCATTTTGAACTTGACCCCCCGACGGAGGAGAGCGAGGGATCTCCTGAGATGGGACCCTCTGCACCCGAGGTTAAAGAGAGGGAAGAACCCCCTCAACCTACTCGCCGACAGCCACATAGGCAAGCCAGAGACCGTTGTCGCTGGTATGAAGACTATTTACCACACGGAGAAGAAGCTCGGGTCATAATACCACGTTTGGACACCCGACGATTGGAACCTAAAGTTACGACACCAGCTCGACGGACTGTACCCCTCGCTCCACCGACTCGACATCGTGACCCCGTTATGCCGATGGATTACCCATCTGGTAGTGCTCGTGCACGGCACGACATGTTCGAACCTTTTAGGGATATCTTTGACGAGCACGACATTGAGGACATGCTATCCGCACATCCGGACTTGGAACCTGACGAGGACAGTGGACAAAGACAATTACGACCTGAAGATATCGGACTAGAAGTGGTCCGACCTCCGAGACAACCGCCTCGCGAGCGACGGTTGTAACGTTTAAATCACTCGAGAAACACCCCAGAAAACTCGAGCTCCCGCCACCAAACTCCCTCAAGAGCCGCCACTAATGGCGATGAATACTATTGCAGGAATCACCAATTCAAAGGACTCAACGACATGGAACAAATTCCACAACCTCGTGTGCCGTACTACACCATCAACTATGGTGCTCCAATCGAAACGTTCCTCTCCAAAGGCACACACTGGCCGGAACTCTCAAACATGGCTCCGTTGGGCCAAACGATAAATCAGTATCCCATCGAATACGCCTCGACGGAGCAAGGCTACCAGCTCCTCGTCACCTATTTATTCGACGAGGAGCAAGCAAAACAAGACATTTCGGACCTGAAAATGGGAGCTCGAGACGTCAAGGCCATCTCCCGACGGAACAAACAAAAGTTCCTGGACCCGGAAACAACCGAGCGCCTCCGCCCAGTACTCCCTCACCTCATGCGGACGGTGCTACTAGAAAAATTTAAGATCCCTCGATTTAGAGACGCCCTGTTAGCCACCGGATTCGCCCAATTGCTCGAGGCGAACAGGTCCGATACTTTTTGGGGAATCGGCCTAGGGCCGGAGGACATCAAATTCGGCAAACGGCCGCGACCATGTCACAATGTCATGGGCCGCCTATTGGAGGAAGTTCGATCCTTCCTCCGTCACAACGTCGCCTCCTGGCCGACGGTTTTGATTTTGGGCGACTCCTTAGCTGCGCCCTTGGTCAATATGGCCGCCTCCAAAGGGTGGTTCGCCCTGGCTTGGCCGGGAGCCACCATGCAATTCTTAGTGCGGTTGGCGACGTGCATCGCGACGCCGCAAACCAAGACAGTCATGATTCTTGGTGGTTATAAGACGGCCCTACGAACCAAGCCGCACGAAGGCCGTTTACTGGACACACCTAGTAAGGTAATGCGTCGAGTGCGTCGATATATCTGTTCATTCGACTACCTACTCAGTGATGGAGCCCGAGCCGTCATCGCCCCGCCCCCGCCACACTGGGACCTCGGACAGGACAATACGGTCGAGTGGCACGACGAGTTCACCAAACTATTTCAAGATATCAAATGGCAATTCCCCGACAGGATGCAGAAATCGTCGATGCCCGACTACCCACCCGAACTGAACGAGTCGGGAGCGTGGGAAACTAATACCGGCACCGACGAAGTGGCGGAGCCCCAAATTGCTGAACCCTACATTGGGTACTTTCGTAAGTGGATTCAACAAAGTCTAGTACCCAACAATTGGGAGTAAAACAGTAAGGAGAAAACCCCGATAGAACATTAGAAGCACTAACTATTTAAGAACTCGGATGCCAAAACCAGCGGTAAACCCAGACTGGGTGTACTATCTAATAACGTTATAATGATAATCATGTATGCCGTATTTAACCATTTGTCTCGCATTTGTAATTTGTTCATGCATAACCTAACCATGGCACCATGGCCAAATCAAATAATTTTTACCATCTCGGAAAATTCTTTGAAAATCTAGTGAAAAGTCCTTTTTGCCCTTTATAAAATATAAGAGGAGGACTTGTGAAATTGTTTAAGAAATAGAAATTGTTAGGAGGACTTTTTGGAAATTTTTAGGAAATAGAAATTGTTAGGACCCAAGGAGAGCCGTTTGAGAAATTTTTCAAAAGTAACTAACTTTAAAATTTAGCAGGATAAACACAAATTAGACTAGGAAATCGGAATTTTCATGTAAATTTTGGTTGTTTTGAAAAAGGGGTCTTAGTCGTTGGAGACTCCAATCTAGGCACAGGCATGAACTTTACCATAAGAACCACAGAGCAAATTGCTTCCAACCCGAATAATTAAGTCCGAAAATTTCCATTTAAAAATATAAGAGATGTAACAGGCCCGTTCCGGCCCGTTACGCGCGTCTTGCAGGATTTTAGCGTTCAAATTACTCAATTGCGTCTCAAATTGAGCCGAACATCCCCGGCAGGGACAAAAGTTTTATATGTGACTTGGTGCCATGGTTACCGATAATTGTGGCGTTTATTGTATTATTGCCTATGCATTTTGCCATTGTCATATTTCGTCATCAATGTAACCTTTGCCCTTGCGTAATTTATCTTATAATTGTATGCTTGAACTGGCTCAGGTGAGCTCGGAGGAGACGGGTTTAGGTTAATTGCGCGAACCCAGAAAGACAAGGAACTGTAGGAGAGTGCCAAATTTAGCCAGGATCGACAACTCGAACGGAACTCGACCACTAGCCCCTATCTTCCCCCATTGAAAATTCAAATTTCTGACCGTCCGGGAATAGGAGGCCTTTGACAATCTAAGAGATCGGGAAGTAGTCAAAATCCGGACTATCAAGTTTACCTGGCTCGAGTAAACTATAGCCAAATGGTTGCCAAAAGTAAGCTAGGATCAATGGGTTACGGTAGTTTCCGATTATGCGGAAATAACGGACCTCGGGCCTGTTTATCGGCCCGTAACCGTCCAGCGGTTCAGATTTACCGAAAATGCCCCGAGTACTTTTCGGTAGAGAATTTTCAGGGCTCTCGAACGAGCCCAAGACATCACAAATTGCTGGAGGATTTCCTGAGATATTCTAGGGACAAACGGGTAAACATTCGATTAACAGCCAATACTTACGCTAGGTTTGGCTGGGGACCATGGTCCCGAGTGAACCTAATATAGGCTTATATGGAAATATAGCTATGCATATATATGTGTACTGCTTGATCTTCGTGACTCGCTGTGTTTATTTGTCCGCCCCACCGTACCAAAACCTTTCTTTTTATAGCACCCTTTGAAGCCCAAATTTGCCCGATCACCATGCTAACAACTGGGTTTTCTGGTTACCATCGGACCAGTGAGTGAACGTACGAGTGTCTCCAAGTAATACACCCATCTGGGCATCTGGCGAGGCCACTCGGGTCTCGATCCGACCAGTCATTCCGCCGCTAGATCACTCATTTCCCTGTTTTATACCGTACCACGGAAATTCAACATAAAATTCCGCTTGTTTTGTACCAACTCCGTATTTGACCCCCGACCCTAAATGTGCTCATGCGACCCCTCATTTTATTCGCCCGCTCCTGGTGAGCACAACGATATCTGGCGGGTCTTTGTCCGACTCCGCGTTAGCCCCTTATGACCGAAAATGTGCCCCCCCAATTTGGCGTACCGACTGCGAATGGGTACAGACCGACCGAAAATTTAACCCCAACTCGAAAGTAGGCATAATGCCCCTCATTGCATTCGTCGCGTCGAGACATCTTCAACGATGCCCGGCGGGTCTCCATCCGTCGCCCCGTTAACCCGGGACGGCCGAAAATGCGCCCCCACTTTTTGCCGACACTCTCTTTAACAGTCTTTAACAGTCGTGATTTTAGTGCCCCTCTACCCGCTGCCGTTAAGGTAGGGAAAACACCCCTCGTTTGAATCGCCTTTCCAAGACGAGCTCAACGATGCCCGGCGGGCGTCGCTCCGCCCAACCGTTAGAGCGGGAGAGCCCGCTGAAACCCTGCATGCTAATACATGTCGGAACCCAAAACTGGGTCCCGACCCGCCACTGCGTCTACCCCCCTCATGTTTGGTATCGTTCGGCCCCGTTCTTCGTCCTGGGACCGAATTCCGCCCCAGCCCCTCGAAATTCCCTCGGGAACCCCCTGTCCCGACTCCCTTCCCCTGCCCTTTCTTTTCCGTCTTCTTTTTCTTTTTCTTTCCACTCTCTCTAACCGACTTCTTTGGTCGGTTGTCGTCGCTGCTGTCGCCCTGTGTGTGTGTGTGTATGTGTGTGTGTGTGTTGTTGTTGTCGTTGTCGCTGTGTTGTTGTTGTTGTTGTTGTTGTGGTTCTGCATGTTTCTAGTGTGGACTCGAGCGACCTTTCTGTCGCTCAGGTCGCCTGTGTGTCTCATGTGTAATGTGTGCTCATGAGTAGTGTATGTGTATGTGTATAGATATGTATGTATTTGTATATATGTATATATATATGTAACATATAGGAAACTGACAAAAAACGGGATGCGTGAGGACAAGACGTACAAAACGACATTAAATTCGTGAGTTTTACGGACGGACTGGACGCCTAGGAATAGGACAGACGGGGGGGTAGGTTTAGGGCCCTCTCATGGGTCCTGGGAGTTCCTGAATAGGACCCCCGATAGGTTGACGGATACATCGGAATGGGCTGCACCCACGACCGCGAAATCAGCTCAGTTCCCTCTTAGGTTCCCCCCTTCGGGACGTCCGAAGACGCCCTGTCGGGACATTTGAAATTTAGCTAGGAATGTTGAGAATGCTAGGAATGTTTGGCTTTATTTTGTAAGCCAACATATAAACGTGCAATGTTTGCACGTTTATCCATGGGTAGGGCGATAAAATTTAGCCCCAGATGCCCTCCAAATAAGCTTAATTAGGTGATGGATGAGGCAGCTAACTCGCTAAATAGCAGAAATTTGGCTTTAAATCGGCGAGTTAGCTGGGGGAAAAATTTGATGGATGAGGACCAGATCACCGAAAAGACACATTCAAGCTTATTCCAAGTATTTTATAAAGGGAAAAGATTTAAAATTTTGAAATTTGACGGGTGATTTAGCAGCTTTCGTGGGACATTTGGGGGATAACGACCCAGCTAAGTTAGGTAAGAGGTTTAAAAGATCTGAGTAATGAGGTTTCGACAAGTTTCTGACAAGAATTTGGGACTACAGATGGGGTAAAATCGGAGATTTTGGGAGAAAACTCACAGATGGTCGACCTCCGAGTAATCGGAGGGTTCAAATTTGATGTCGGCGATTTCGATTGAAGCCGACTCTCCCTAACGGGGACCCAGGGTTTACGATAGCTGTCAAAAATAAAAGTTGGGGAATTTTTCGATTGGGCGCCCGGGTTTGACCTCGAAAAAGTGGGCGTCAAAAGAACGTCGCCGATTGGATGGCGACAAAATCTCCATGCTGCAACATAGCAGAAAATTTTGAAGCGACGACTACTGCGTCGTCTCTAGGAATCAGTTCGACTTCGGCAGCGCGGAGTTCGGTCGACTTTACTGACCGGCTCCGACGCTAGAGCTTTACTACATTGGTTTCGCAATTTGTTTCGCTTTTCCGTGCTTTTTATTCGCTTTGCGTTTGGAATGGGATTCGACCGATGGAGGACCCGCGCAGACATCTTCCGTCTCGCGGAAGGGGACTAGCAGTTGCTGTCCCGGACCGAACGTCGTAAGTCAGGAAGTGAACCAGGCATATGGGGGTTTATTTTCCCCAGATCAAGATGTAACAGATCATCAAACTTTACATGGCTATAGCGCAATTCGTAGTTTCGGTAGTTCGACTGAACGCCCGTCGTGGGACGTCTGATGTATTCGTGTTGAGCTGTCACATTTTCACATGGCTTTTGACAAACCTCCTCCGTCGAGTTCCGTTTTGGGGACGTATTGAGTGATTGCACGGGGGGGTGTTAGGTTGTGAACATAAAAGCCGAAGTAGTTCTGATTCCCCGTGGTCATAGGTAAGGCAAATCAAAACGGACGCTTATCGTCCGCGCGCTTTTACATGACTTAGTACGTTTGAGTTAGGGCTGTTGAATTTTCCTGAGCAGACCACGGTAAAATTTACCAACGAAACCCTAGGGATTTGCTTGTTTGTTTTCAGTTGGAATTGTTGTTTGCAAAATTACAGTTTAGTAGACCGTTCGATGCTCATGCCGCTGCTTGAGCTCGGACTGACGTTGCAGTTAGGGACGGAGGGTTAGTTTCCGTCGGGCTTTAGGAAGCCCCAAAATTTTGCTTATCAGATCGAGCTAAGAAAATTTGGGGAAATAGAAAAGACCAAACAAATTTTAAGAACATTAACCTGAGCATAAGGTGTTTTTGCTTTCTGATTGCAATGTTTGCCGCGTACAAAAGTGGCCAGATTACTTCAACTTCATTTAGGACTTATTTGGTTATCACAAGAGAAGCATCAGTGCTCTGTCCGGAGTCCAGCCCCGACCGCCCGAATCCTTGACAGCCCCAATGACCCCATAGCCTAAGCTCTAGCAGCAGATATTGCTACAAAATGTTTACTTCGAAACTGTCGCAACCAGGCTATAAAGTTTACCAGGTTTCGCTACAACGCAGACTTGTGGTTAAGCTCGATGACAGTACGTAGGAAACCGCATGCGACCAAAACCAACTGACGGCATGGCCAGGTACCAAAATCGGCCACAACAAATGCTTTCAAGGGCCCGTTAGGGTGCTCATTGTTCAAAATGAAATCACCATACTCCCTTTTTAAGAAAGAAAACTCGCGACCTCTCGCGAGTCATTTTGGCCCCAAACCGAGAAAGTGCAAAACCCCGTTTTCTTTTTGGAGCGACTTGATCGCTGAGTTTACGTATTTTTTCTATTTTACCACTGGTTGCCCGTTAGGCTATGTACTATGTATGCCCTCGCTTTGATTTTTGCTGTTTTCCTCTCTCTCCTTTTGCATTTTCCCTTGTTGAGTTTCGATCCTGCACGGGGAAATTAAGCCCGCTGCAGAAACCTCAGTACTAACCACTCGACTATCGAGTTCTGAGAAATTTCATTAAAATTTTAATGATAACTCAACTGTACGTGTTCGATAGTACAGTTGAGACACTGTACACTTTCGATGCGTGCAGTGTACTAGGACACTAAAACGAGCACGATAGAGAGAGGACGGCAAGGCAAAGAAAAACGACCAAGGAAACAAAGAAACAAAAGAAACAAAGCAAAGGAAGGGAAGAAAGGAACCAACCAAAACAACCCCAAAGGAAAAGTGACCACCCACCCCAGGCGAAACCGAGCCCCAGTTGTCGAACGGGCATGACAATCAGTTAGAACAGCTAAAAGTGCGGCCTCGGCCGCTTAGGAAATCGCTAAAGGCAACAACCGCCCATGCCTCGTCTACATAGGCTGTCGAAATAATGACCAGGGGCGACCTTTCAAAATGAGTAAAACTCCGTCCTCCGCCGACATAATGTTGTTCAATTGATAGGCTACAACCAAAATCAATCGGACTGTCACCGGCCTACCGGTCACGTGTTCTTAGGACTCGGAATAGTCAAACTCCCGGCTGGAATACTAGGGACGCTGGCATAACGGTTATTTGAAAAAACTACAGTGAAACCTGGCTATGGAACGGAACGGTTTGAGTGACTCGATAGGGACGTTAGGCAGTATCTACAGGACAAGGAGCACCGAGTTTCAACCTCTGGCGACCTCGTAGGCATTTAGCTTGCTGCACCAAGACGGGTAGCATCCGCTCGCTCGTGTTATAAGTAATCGTTGGTATTTAAATGTGTAACGATTTGTACAATGGTTGGATTTATGAATGCTACTATGGTTTACTTTGTGCTTTAAACACACGTTTTCCGCGTACCCGGACTCATGCCCTTTCTCAATCGTAACGAATCCCTTCCCCGCACGGTCCTCTAAATGTACGTAACGCCGCGCGGTATTGAGAGCGAACTTCGAAGCACGCCAAAACGCGTGACCCGAGCTATTGCTGATTTAGTTAACGTTCCACCGCGGACGTCTCGGGTTCAGATTTTGGTCCGGTATTCCCGGGATCGTATTCGCATGTATCGCCACGCTCCATGTGTGGACATAGACAAGGGAAATGAACGGGTACGACGAGGTCAACCTGTATCGTTTAATATTATGCTCTATTTGCCTGTCTTCGCTTTAACGCTGTACCATACTTTTGAATTAAAATGTCGAAAATCATTTAATGTGTCCCGTGTTGTTTATCTCCAGCGTAATAAGTGCGTCCAAAAGGGACGGGCCGACCCTTCGTGCCACGGCTTGCGGACGAAAATACCCCAAGCCCTGACACGAGCGGTCCGCCGCCAATATTGATATTCATGGATAATGACATTGCGGCGAGAGTAGTCCACCAAATCAATTGTCAAACTCACTGGCTTAACCGTCCCTCTCAAGCAAAAGACAAATTTTATTTGGAAAACTTTATCACTAGACATTAACACAGTCGAGTTACCACATTATAAAATAGATAGCCCGACGTTAAACTTTCAGGGCATGTCGGAACCCTGTGGGGGCCATATGGCTACAACAAACAAAGTGTTCGGCTAAGGATAGTGTAGCAGAACTCAAAAATTCGCCTAGCAAAACCAAACTTATCACGCCTTTTACTTTGAGATTCGCTAGAAAAACAACTTCCTTTAGCTTAGGACAGGGAATATCGGTTAGGCATTATGACCTGTGAGCAATTTTCGATGCCAACCTCAATAGAGGGCCTCCGCAATCATACCAGATACTAGACGCGTGCGCAACCAATCGGGCGTGGTCCGAACACACCTCGTGAAGCGCGCCTGCGGCCTGCTAAGCTCCGTAACTTCTCGGGTCTGACCAAGAAAAGTGACAAAAATTCAAAACTTAGGGTCCGCCCTTGAGGTTACGATAGCCGGGGTCGTATGGGCATGGTGTTAGGAAGTTGCGCCATGCAGCTGCGTCACCGTTATTACAGCGGAAGTTGCAACGGTAGTTGGTAATTGCTGATAGACGTTGTCTCGTTATACTGTTTTGTTTCTAGGACATTGCCAGCACTTCGATAGTTATCGTTCTCTAATGATCTGGTCTGGTTTGCTGTGAAGTAGCTATTTTCTTTACTAGGAAGCATCTTTTTAAAGCAATATCATTAAACCTAAACCTCCTTATTAGTAGATTGACAAACAATCTAGCGTTTGTTTTGAACATTGGGCTATGGATCGACTGCTTTTTTAAAAATTGAAAAACTTCATTGAAAAACTTGGTGAGGCCAAAAGTGTCGTAAAACACCTAAAACAGGCAAGTTGTATATAGTAATACTATCCAAAGCAGCAGGTAGATTATACAATATAATTTCAAGAACGCGTGAAAGCCGGGTACCAACAAAATCACCGAACACCGCATTTGATGCTAAATTTTACACCTCATAATCGTGAAAATCAGAACAGTACCGTACTGGCTGCTTTTCCGATATTAACAATTGTCTCTAGATTTTCGTATATGAAAGTAAAAAATGCTTTTTTTACCGCTGTCTTGACTGCTCAGAATTATATATAAAGTTATAACTTGAGAAACTTCCCAGAAATCTGGAAATACCAGGACTTTTAAATAAGGCATGGGTCAGAATATCGTTTTCTCAGCTACCATAGGTAGTGGGGTCTTGTATCATTTAATTAAAATAACATAGCTAGTGCAAATAATTCACGATGCAGATTTTAGTTGTCATAACTCCGCAATAAATGGTAAAATCGTTTTTCCGTATAGCTCAAACTGTATCTTTTGACGTGTTCTAGCGATCTAGCGATGTATAGACATATTTATAAATCTACACCTAGTTTTAAATCTACTGTTAAATTATCATTTTGTCCATTTTACGTCAAGTAAACTTTCTAATATATATTATTAGCAACAAAAGAATGAATGGATTGACCAATTTCACTGAAGTTACTTTTAGTACAATGCTAATTAGGTTCTGCGTATACGTGATGATACATTTGACCATGTCTAGTGTAATTTTCAATATTTTTCCAGTGGACCCAGTATTCCTGGGCTGTGTCAAATTTAGTTCAGATTTGGGCGAATTTCAGTTGCTCTCTGGTGACACACATATTGTTTACCACAGAGCTGAAATTAAATTAATGTTCTTGTTAGCTTAAAACTATCTGATATTTCTAGTGCCTTTCACTAAAATCCATCAATAAATAAATACACATCGGTGAGACCATGCCCTGAAATCTGTAATCATTAGAACACATTTTAAATATAAAGTTCGAGCTGCAGTCAAGAAAGCCTTTTTAACATTTTTCACCAAACTCAACCTGTCCCAAGTTTGTTAATAGCAACCGACATGGTGTCAGCTATAAAACAAGGATCGCTTTTTAGGCTTTACGACAAATATTAACCTGGGCATGTAATGTCTTAAAATGACCATCTACGACAGCTACCAAACAATATAAATTTAGCGATTCATTTATTACTGAATAAATTTATCGTAACATAAATTATCCTTTTGCCTAATTGCAATATAGAAATAAAATGCAATGTTTATTGCCACACCTATAACTTCTGAACAGATTGGCGGAATTTCCTAAAATTTTTACCATTCAATGGGATCACAGAATGGCACATACAAGGATAATTTTTCTCTATATCTCCTTTTGCTTGCAAGCAGGGGTTCAGGAAATCCCTTACTTCGGGTCAAAATTTGTTCAGATTAAAATGCAACCGTCTATAATCTAGTAAGGAGCACACATAAGGCGTCGAAATTTTTCCAAGGCACGGCGGCATAAACCAACTTTCCTGTAGTAATAATATTAATCGAATAAGCCCTTCATGAGACCATAACCTCAAAACCCCATATTTTTCACCCACAACATCTTGTTGATTAAGATGCTGTTATTTACAACCTGAAATTGGGTGGTACAATTGTGTTCGAATATTCATAGCATATGCACCATTAGATAGAAAGCTATAAAAATAAGCAACAAACTCTCCGCCATTGAAAAGCCTGTGCGTCGAAATGGTTGTTTCAGTTAATATAAATAGTTACTGTACATGCTTCCTATGTTGAAATACGCATGCGGTTGTTGAGTTAGGAGAGACTTCACGCTTTATATGTTAATTACCTGGCCAAACACAATATATTAAACCAAAATTACATATATTTTGTTTCTTAACTTCATCGAAGTATGCAATACTGCATGCTTCTAGACCAATTATTGATCACCAATAACATGTAATAAATTGTTCAACAATTTTCGTGTTTGTCGCTAGTTGCATATAGCAAGTTACTGAATTTCCCAGTCTTATTTAGGGTAGCATCGCAAACATTTGTTGAAAATTTATTAGGAAAGGTCACATGACGATGAATGAGATGTGTGACGATTTATTTTAGTGTCTCACTACTCTAGCACACAAAGCGTAGTTGAACACGAGTTGATCGGGTGATGTGGTGTAGTGGTTGGTAGCGCGATAATCTTACTTATTGGAGACTCGGTTTCGAAACCCTGCTGGTTCAACGTATGATCTCTCGGGAATCTTTTCAGCCAAGTTAAAAATTATTTGCGCCATAGTAACATGCAACATGCGCGTATTTTGCGCTATATATACAAAACGCAAATAGGGTAGCGTAGAGCAATATCTGATTTACGCCTCAGTCCGCAGCTAGAGTATTACAGTCGCCAGGTAGCTATAGCATTTGAGGCCGCCTGGTAGCTATGGGCGCTATAAGCTTCGCTCTAAAATGTAAGCTGGTTTTCGAGGCTGCTTGGCATACAATAGGAGTATATATTTGTTGTTAGATTGCAATAAGAACAGAAAACATTGTATCAAAAACCTTAAAATTTGTATATGAAACTCATACATCTTCCGAGTGTTTGCAATGTTTATGGATCCCAGAGTTAAAATTGCCGAACTCATTCACAAAATTAAGAATTCTTCGATTACACAAATGTCGATCCCATGTGAGAATTTTGATAATATATACATATAATAGAAAACAAACCCGTCATTACGTTGACTAAAACACAGAGACATGTCGCAAAATGTTATTGGGCAGCAAGATACATAAATATATTGTCTTATTATAGGTTAAAAATTATTAATTTTATTCTAAAGCACTTTTCAGCGGTATTTTCCCGCTCGGGTGCCATAGTCGTCCCACTCGGTCAACAGTCTCTCGGACACTCAGCAGTCTCACTTGGGTGCCGCTCTAACTAGGTCACTGATGATTCTCGTTCGGACACCGATGAGTCGCACTCGGGCACCCATCGTCGCACTCGGGCACCCATCGTCGCACTCGGGCACCCATCGTCGCACTCGGGCACCCATCGTCGCACTCGGACACCCATCGTCGCACTCGGGCACCCATCGTCGCACTCGGGCACCCATCGTCGCACTCGGGCACCCATCGTCGCACTCGGGCACCCATCGTCGCACTCGGGCACCCATCCTCGCATTCGGGCACCCGTCGTCGCATTCGGGCACTCAACAGTCTCTCGGACACTCAGCAGTCTCACTCGGGTACCGCTCTAACTAGGTCACGGATGAGTCTCATTCGGACACCGAAGAGTCGCACTCGGGCACCCATCGTCGCACTCGGGCACCCATCGTCGCACGCGGGCATCCATCGTCGCATTCGGGCACCCATCGTCGCATTCGGGCACTCAACAGTCTCACTCGGGTACCGCTCTAACTAGGTCACTGATGAATCTCATTCGGACACCGAAGAGTCGCACTCGGGCACCCATCGTCGCACTCGGGCACCCACCGTCGCATTCGGGCACCCATCGTCGCAGTCGGGCACTCAACAGCTCTCAGACACTCAGCGGTCTGACTCGGGTACTGCTCTAACTAGGCCACTGATGAGTCTCATTTGGACACCGAAGAGTCGCACTCGGGCACCCATCGTCGCATTCGGGAACTCAACGGTCTCTCATACACTCAGCAGTCTCAGTCGGGTACCGCTCTAGCTAGGTCACTGATGAGTCTCATTCGGACACCGAAGAGTCGCACTCGGGCACCCATCGTAGTACTCGGGCACCCATCGTCGCAGTCGGGCACCCATCGTCGCATTCGGGCACTCAACAGTCTCTCGGACACTCAGCAGTCTCACTCGGGTACCGCTCTAACTAGGTCACTGATGAGTCTCATTCGGACACCGAAGAGTCGCACTCGGGCATCCATCGTCGCAGTCGGGCACCCATCGTCGCATTCGCGCACTCAACAGTCTCTCGGACACTCAGCAGTCTGACCCGGGTACCGCTCTAACTAGTTCATTGATGAGTCTCATTCGGACACCGAAGAGTCGCACTCGGGCGCTATGTATTTTACATATACATGTATGTGTAATTCCGAATATTATTTGCTTACTCTCGGTGTTTTGCTACGAGTGCTTTTAGATATCGCAGCAGCCCAGCCCCACCTGCTACAGCTGCATGTGGACATATCCGTTTTAATTATTGAAACAACTCTCGACAATTCCAGTTTAAGTGTTGCTAAATTTTTCGAGAAAAACAAAAGACCAACACCTAGATCGAATCGGTCTTCCTGTTAATGCCTCTCGGTCATTTAGACATTTAGCAAAATGCATTTATATAAACAAGATACCATACTTATAGAATAGCCGAAGTCCTAGGGCACATATCGCGTGTTTTGAGGCGCTTTCGTTGTTCAGGGTGCCGAGCCAGTCGGTGGGGGTCGTCAAAATAGGACAAGTTTTCGAAATTTTGGAGAC
This sequence comes from Trileptium ribeirensis, assembly GCA_030248225.1. Lineage (NCBI taxonomy): Eukaryota > Metazoa > Nematoda > Enoplea > Enoplida > Thoracostomopsidae > Trileptium > Trileptium ribeirensis. The sequence continues at coordinate 24,213 of JASANE010018197.1, forward strand.
TCAAAGTTTTTTTTCAATTTTTACAAATTTTTTTACCAGTTATAATTTTCCTCAATTTTTGCCTGTTTTGTGAAAATTTTCTGCGCGCTTTTGGCGCGCGTGCTGCGGCTGCTCTTCACAGTCTCAAGGGGATCGGGCGACCTCTAAGGGATCGTTGTCGCCCTGAAGGTGGTCAAACCTCCAGTGGAAAATTCCCCTCTATCAAACGTGCGCATGTATGATAAAATACATAAACTGCAAATATGCAAATATTCACATATGAAGAACATATATTATGATCGAGTGCTACTTTCCGGTGCCCGAGTGAGTTTCCTTTTAGTGTCAGAGACTCGTTATTGCCTGAGAGGGAATTAATTAAGTGGCAATGCGATGTGAGTGAAACGCTTCGGTTCTCTATGAGACTGGTGCCCCAGTGGAATAGAAACGTTTTCAGCACGGAAAAGTTACTTATTTTAATAGATTTGACGAGGGGCTCTGCATTAGCTTCCGCGGAGCTCTGTATATTGTTTCGCCTCCAACTCCGCGTTCTCGAAATACGGAGTCGAAGCGTGAGCGTTGAGAACCACAAATTTGATTATAAAGCATTTATAGGTCCAAAAAGTTACCTTATTTCAACTAGGACCGTCTCCGCGGACTCCTTTTATTTTTTCACCTATGCTTCTGCGTCTTAAAAGCATAGAAATAAAACAAGAGGCGACATAGCAGTTTAGTGCACACGTGGTGTGGTAAACATGAGTAGTCACATGTGTTGGGTTTTATATTCATTGCTCATTTAGTAATTGCGGCTGCGATATTGCCCTTCAGCGCTACGTATTGCTATTGACGTTGTTTCCAAGTGAGTTGCTGTGAAGAGCTCTCCAAGGTGATAGTGTGTCCAGCAATGAAAAACAAAAACGCTAGTTCAGAGAAAATGAGCCACCACATAAAGGTACCGGTCTGCCTACGATTGGGTTTCCCAAAAGTCTAGTGCCTATAATGTATTGTTTGATCTTGAAAAACGTTTATTAATTCAAAAAGCTTGCTATAAAACAAATCTTTGAAAAGTATCAAATATTATGCTGCCGTCCGATTGATAACTCATATAGGCACGGTTACGATTATATTATTATATCGTTGAGATGTGCTTAGAAATTTAGAATTATTCAAGCGCATAGTTTTGTACTGTTGCCGCTGCATGCTGTTTGTTTATTTCGAAGCTGAACGACGGGCACGTATTACAGAAATTCCTAAATAATCCAATCATTTAAATATTTTGTGTTTTTTGAGCCTAATCAAATATTTCAATTGAAACGAAGTCTTGGTTGCAGCAATACATATTTTTTCGTCTGAATTTTGTGAGCATGTTTGTTGCATTCGTCTCTCCGCCCCTTCAGTAAAATTTGTGCAATGTTAGCTAATAATCCATTTATAATTAAGTTAAGCGAAATTTCCGAGTATTTTAAAAGTTGAAATTTGAATGCTCAGTGACAGTCATATTAGTAAGAGTGTAATGAAAATATCGTAACCTAAAGGGCTTAAGCCTGACAGTTGACGCGCTAAACCCAAGTAATTGCAAGGATAATAGTACATCATATACAGATACACAAAATCTGAAAGCAATGTCATAGCCTGACGACGGTGGCAATACAAAGCACGTACTATTTAGAAAAGAGCTATGCGTTTGCAACGACTTAGTGTGTCTTTTTCAATATTTTTTTTCACAATTTTTAAAAGGCCATAAGTTTTGTCCTGTTAATGAGTGAGCAGCGCTGGCTCAATTTATGAAAATAGCGCCAATTTTTTTACAAAAAAGCAAATTCAGTCCAGTTCAATCAGCACTTTACTCCCAAATATTTTGTTAAGGTTTGTACATTCTGCGTTATTAGTTTGTGTCAGTTGACAATAGATGCTTTCGATATTACGGAAATGTGGAAACTATAATTTTAAAATTGAATTTTTGCAATTAAACTACCTGTAGTGGAAAAAAATGATTTTTAGATGCGTCCAATAAACTCAGAGTTACATGAAATCCTCATTGCAGTTTGAAACTTTTTGACGCTAACTATAATGTGACGTGACTGTAACTATAATTCCTGAATTCTGTTAAAAATGTTTCTACCTTATTTTTAGTAAGTTCTGCCATCTAAAATAAGGCAATTTGCTAAAATCCTGGGGAATTTTTGCTACAAGAGAATAATATGTGTGTCATTTACTTGATCTGAATCTTAATAATATTCTCCATTTTTTCTTTGTTTTTAATTTACCGAAAATTTTGCCTCAAGAATTCTGCTCTCTCAAAAATTACACAGCCTTGAAAAATATATTTCTAATATCCCTGTATGTTCTTAAAGTCGACCCAATTGCCTGTTAGGTACAGTTTATAGTTTTGCAATTTTCATGGCGAACCTTTTGTAGCTAAACAATGTAGATTAAGCCAGAGATTCTATATCGCATGATACAAAATTTAACACGTTTTTTGAGCAAAATCTCTCAATAAACCGCCGCTTCTTGTCCAACAGGCGGTGATTAAAATGACTGCTCAGAAACATCTTTCTAATCACGGTATGCTAACTATAATTGACTAATTCACTGTAATTTTATACTCACTGATACGCCGTAATACACTAAAACTCACAAATATCACAAAAAATTTATGGGTTGTTACAACGCAAATATATATACTATTCATCCTGACACATCGAGGTCTCAGGGGGGTGGGTAGCTGGCGTTGGCGAGGGGTAAATGTCCTCGGGGAGGTCATCGAGATGAGGGCTGAAAAAAGTCGATGACCTCTCCCATCGACGACGCATTTTTCCGATCGTACACCAATTTCTGCCAATTTTCACTTCATTTTTACTAACTTTTGTTATAATTATCGACTCGCCCTGTACTGGGAATGATGCAAACCCCTGGGGTGGGGTAGGGGTGCTCTCAGTGGTAGACCAGAGCCTAGGTGGGGTCCGAAACGTCAAAGGGGTAGACCCCTGAACACATTCGTCGGCAAGAAAGATATATAGCCAATACTAAAATAATATTACTTAGAACTATATTGGTTATATGATACCGTGGTTATGCCGCAATAATATTAGCACAGTACTATAACTGAATCCAGAAAAGTGCAAGGCTTGCAGGGTTCTTACAGGGGTTGCAGTGTGACCTGCGGGTTACGGGTTAACTTTCTCGGGATTTCCGGCGAGTCAACGTGGGTGAGCCGGAATCATAGCATCTCCCAATATATCAGGATTATATTGGATGTTCTGAAAATGTTATTGACTTATGTTGACTCCACTGGTACGGCAAACAAGGATATTTTAATTCATTGTCTTAGCACAGGGGTAAAACGTTTACGTTACTTATGTTTATCGCTAATCTTCTATAACTTAAGCAGGAGTCCTAGTATTGTAACTCAGCTTCATCAATAGCAGTTAGCCATTTGTTCTCGAGCAAAGTATAACAAAATGTACACTGTGTCGATATCACTAAATTAATTATATCTATTCTGAGATACGTAGCAAATAATCCTTGGGAAAAATCACATGGCAAGTCACACTTACTTGAATGTTTGCTATTGGTACCTAGCGGCGCATGTTGGACAAGATATTCGTTGTTGCCCAATGCACTAAGCACTTTGACTTCGATCGATGCTTCGAGATAAATGGCAGTATATCACGGTTCCCATAGAAATTACGTCGTCGCTCAGATATTTATCGTCCTCATAACGGTTGTGCAGCGAGGGCATCTCTCGTTAGGGTTGCATTTGCTCATAGAATGGGTATAAACAGATAGAGCAGCTTCAGTTTATCGAAAGTGCAAATGCATAATTTATATTACAATGCAATCATTTAATATAGTGCGCGGTTTTAAACTGAATTGCTAACAACAGTGGACATACATAAACATATCTGCACGTGGCCATGCGCTGTGCTGTGCTGTTAAGCAATTGGACTCGACACGCTTCGAGATTACGGGGATTCAATGAATTATATATATTACGTTTTTGTAAAGAATATGTAGTTTTCATGGGGAAATACCTTCATGAGGTATACGCCGACCTAGAGAAAGCTTATGCCACTGTACCCACAGCCTCAATACGGCCGTATCTCTGTGAGGACAATGTTCCTGAAGTATACATAGGAGTCATCAAGGACAGGTACTGCAACAGAACAATAGATTTCCGATTTAAACTGGGTGGTTCGGTGAGCTTGCTTGCTTTTACATTTACAGTATATGGTCGCAATAAACAGTTCGTTCAATTTCTGGTGTTTGATATTTGAAACCACTGTTAATCTTAGTACCTAATATTGTTAAAACAAATATTTCCTATAAAATGTTAGTACTAAATGTAAATTAATATCCTTAACATTTTGAATTTTGGACATTATTTTTATATGTGGAAAGATATTCCTTCGCTATAAATACGAAAATCTATGGGAAATATGCCCTAAAAGAAATTAGTACTGAATATTCAGTAGTTATTTACTTACTATTCAGGCAGTTTTTACTTCGCAGATTTATTCCTGAATATGACGGAAATTTTTGGACATTCTAAGAATAGAAATCATTTTCTAATTATATAGCAAGGAAGAATCTTCTACATGTTGACATAAATTTTTTTATAACAAGAAATATTTTCCTAACTATATTAGGGATGAAAAATTTCGCTAATATATACGAAATTATTCCTTTTAAATAATGATATAATTAGTTTTTTTACACGCGTTGTTGTTTGCAAGCCCTTTGACATTCCTTAACAAACCAAGCAATAGCTCCTTGATAGTCCAGCGTCCAACGCAAAAAGGTCATAATCAAGCTGTCCATATTCAATCCGTCGGTATGCTAAAAATTTGTTCAACATTATACGAAGTGCACATTAATTCATGCAGAAGTGGCTAAAGATAACAATTACATCTGATGAGAGGGTTGAACTGATCGATTCTAAAATCCGAACAGTACCTACCATTTATATATCCTGAAAAGTCTTTTTCGAGTCACAGTGATTACGTTACGTTTATAGTATTCATGATTTACTAGTTATCAATTATGGAAATTACTAAATGAGGTTAGAAATTATGAGTATAACATCCCAATACTATTAGTTGGAGAAAACAAGCTATCAAACTTTTAGCATTACCTATAAAAAAGAGAATACAACGAGTCACGTTTGACTCAATTGGAGACAAAGTTTGAACGAAATCGAATTAAAATTAACCCCAAGATTATGTTTAAAAAGGGCTGACTGAATGGTCAAATTTAACTCAACGGAATATCACGTATTTGGAGGTTCATAAACACTTAAATATATCAGTCTATGTAACATTTTTGTCACTACATCATAGTTTTTACATAATGAATTCTGCACACAAATTTAAAGTTTAATTTTTATTTTAGTCTGACTGATCTACCGGTTCATGTGTAACCAGCCTTCAAAAGTGACACTCGATCTGCACAAAAAGTTTAAGCTTAAGCAAACTATTGTATTTGTACATGTTGTGCCAATATTTTAAACACCTTTTCCAAGCTGTTGTACATATTATGCAGATACCAGTGACCATCTCACCTTTAGGGGTCTGACTTAACTGTTAGTTTTACGATAGATGAATCGTAATATAACAGTCATATTTTGCTGAATCGGGGATGATTTCGTTACTTTTTTGTTACCTAACTCAGGTTCAGTCTAAAGTTCGGAAACTTAAAACTCTGTAGTTAGCTGCTAATTTCTTTATTGCGTAAAAGTTTTAATTTCTATATTTTTGCGTATTCATAATTATTAAAGTTGTGAATACGCGATACTCTAATTATGAACAAAGCATGGAAGCTACTAGTCGGGTTCGCCAATATAGGAGTCGGGTACCCGGAGACTTGGATATTTAGGTATTCTGAATGCTACATAATAACTATTTTCCGCCGATATACCGCAAACCTCGACAGTGTCTTCTTAACTACGGAAATATAGCTAAACTGAACTGGAAATACACTGAATGTGGACATTTATATTTGATACATATGATTAACATTAAGTCCAAGTTCCTATTTTGAACACCTGGAATTTTAGTTGAACAGAAGGCTTCTCCTAATAATGACAATAACGAATTTCTATATATATGTAAAAACCCAAAGCAATCGCTCATCGGTATGAGTGCTGGAAACTTGTACCAGTAATTTGATTAACATTAATACGTTTCATTGTAAAAACATAGAACATAAAATGAGAACACAATATAGCAGCTAACTACAAAAGTTTAAGTTCTCGAACTTTACGTTGCACCTGAGTAAATAGGTAACAAAAAACTAACGAACTCATACCCGATTCGACAAAATACAACCGTTATATTACAATATATCCAACCTAAAAATGGTATTATAATATGTACTTTCTAATGACACCTTTTCATTTTCTACTCCTCCTACTTCCGAACTTGTATTATTATCGTATGGGCATATGGCTCAGTCTGTGCAAGGCATTTGACCTTGGATGTTGTTAACACCATTTTAGCCACCATGCGCATCTTAGCGTGCACTAATATACGGTAGGCGGAGGAAAAGTTTCTTTAAGCTCCAAACCATTACAACCCATTAAGCATTATTTACGCATTTGGGTACCTGACCGTCGAATATACGCAAATTTGACGAGATACCGCGGCCTACGAGAATAAGCAAAGTTAGTGTCGGGTAACCGCGCATCCGGGTAGCTAAACGGTTACCCGAGTAACTGGGTAGCGTTTCACTACTCGATGCCCATACCAAGTTCATACGTTAATGGGGCATTTACATTAAATTGAGTGCAGGCTGACTTAGCTTTGTCCAATAGTCAGGCGCCACTATCACATTGTCCTGCAACAGTGAAAGCCGACTATGAAGACACATATAGCAGCTTAGTGACACTGCCAGGTTTTGCACACGAGTGAGCTCGGACTCACATATCTGTCCTGTACAGTCCGAACTCATAGTATATGATGTAACACTACATTAGGTGTAATGTTAAACTTGGGCTTCTGCTAAGTTTTGAATTTCCAGGTTGGACAGCTGCCATATTTTGTATTTTTCTAAAATTAGAATTTCTCGCGCTGGATAGCTGCCGATATATAAATTAACCGCGTTGGCTTGCTGCCAAAATTTGAATTTACCTCGTTGGACAGCTGACAAATATTGAATTTCGCCCACTGGACAACCGCGAAATTTTGTATTTTGCTAAAATTTGAATTTCCCGCGCTGGGTAGCTACTAAAATAGAAATCAACTGCGTTGGACTGCTGTCAAGATTTGAATTGTCCTTAATATATTAATAAATACATTACATATTATAAAAATTACAATATATATCGTATTATAACTATTTATAACAGTAAGGCGATACGGGTAAATTTGCTCCACATGGTTTTGCCTAACCATGTGGACATTATAGAGCGCTCCGTAACCTCAGGACAAAACTGATAGTCAGCCCCGACTTTGCCGATGTTCCATACAGTCACGCTTCACTGTGGGACAAACTAGAGACAAAGCGCACTCAAGTTATCTTAAATGCCTTTATAATGAGTCATTTCTATTTATGTGAAATCCTAAGGCTAACACAAAGGTTATACGTACTTTTAGGGGGCAGGAGGGTTACTCCCCCGAACTGTCGCATCTCCCTCACATTAGCACAAGCGCAGGACCTCCTGACATGACGGCTGACTTCCTTCCACCCGTTGTCGGACCCATATGCGCCGCAAACCCTGACCGGCTGCCCTCCTGAAAAGCGGAGGGCCAACACTTCCGCCAACGGATAATCTGGTCCGCCTGAAACACCTGAGACAGGTCCCTACTCCGGGATGAACTGAGCCTTTCCCTGAGAGGAAAAAGGCGGACCCTAACTACCGCAGCCACCCAGCCGCGTACCCCACTACCCTCCTGGAACCTCGAAGTTCCGGCACTTGCCAAGGTAACTTTGATTTGCCTAACCCTAATGCCTGCTATGCCGTTCTCGCTATAGTAAGTCTCGGCTTTAGCGTAATCCTAAGCCTAGTTGGGGTTGCCACTACACGAACCTACCTCTAAGCTGATCTTTTTTCCAACAGTGTATTAAATATAACGTCCCTCAGGACCTGTGGCGAACTCAAAGTGTCGAATGTCCGTGGGCTTGGGATGGTGAAGTCCTCGAGGGCCGGGGGTCATCAGGCGTGTGTATATTTCTGATAATTTTAGGAATTAAGAATTTTCCTCCCGATTGCTGCCAATATGCTAAAAAGTTTTTTTCCTTAGGGAATTCCTCCTAGTTTTTACCAATTTTGCCCCATTGTTTATTACTTTCCACTTTAATTAATTAATTTAACTAAGATTTTCCGTGCCCTTTCGGCGTACCGGGAGGCAGCCTTCAACGCCGGGTAAACGTGGCTTGAGAAATACCAGATCCTTATGGGATAGCTTCCTATCCCTCTATGGACACCCATGTGCTAAGACTAAGTCTTAGCCTACACTGAGTTGTTAACACTTCAATTAATTGTTAATTTTCTTTTCGAAAAATTTGGGTACAGAGCGGGACTACTGGGAGTGCAAAACTTGCAACAGTTATTTTGCTATTATACCCTACTGGATACGTTCTGAGCCGCGCTGTGGAGTTGAGTCGTATAGTATCATTAGCAGCAGGCGGAGCCGAAATGGGATATAATAGGAAACGGTGAATTTTGATGAAAATTCTTTCGTGAAGAATAGACAAAATAAAAAAATGGTAATTTGGAAATCTGCGAATATGGTAATTGGGAATTTGTAAACTCAAATATTTGGTAATGGAGAACCTGGATTATAAAAACTAGGATATGTAATCGGCTATAAAGGACTCCTGTAACGGGGAAAATGAGAATCTGTTCACTTGGGAATCGGGATGTGAAAGAAACACTGGAATTAATACAAACGCCAAACTTGATAAATCAGAATTTGGAAATAGCGAAATACAGTAAGCTTTTGGCGCCGGGAGGAGGTTAAGAGAAGGGTTAGGGGGTGTCGGGGCTCCTGCCAAGGAATCGCGCCGAGTACGGAACGAAGCCCTTTAGACGGATAACCCTTTACGCTTTCTTTAAAGTTTATATGATTATTGATTAGTCAAGCCACTGACTAACGTTTAAATGATCATTATAATACGATATTTCAAAAATCAAGCTAGTGCCCGGCAATGAATCCGGCCTGCACAGCTCCAAGTAATGTGTACAAAGTACGGAGCTTTGTAAAACCTGTTGATCAGTTCATTAGAGTGCCTTCTTCAAACTTTTTTGGGCTCGTTAGTACATACACCGCTATGATAAACTCAGTCAAAATAACGCGTCGCAACGTACGCCGACAGCGACTGGCAGAGTTGCAGGAAAAGGAGCCATTAACTCTGCTTTGGGGATAAAGGATCAATTATTCTGGTTAAATTACTTATTTGCAGTCATCTTTTTAGTATGGTTTTTTGCGTTTTATGTTTATAAAAAGAAGAAAATAAAGAATATTAAATTTAGAAATGAAAACGTAACTTTTGATAGGTAGTGCTTTCGCTTAGTTGAACCTTCACATAACTGTATTCAATTATCCACGAATGCGTGAGCTGTAAATACACTGCTTCACATCATCACGTGAACGATCGCGTTTTATATTAACTATTGAAATATACATAGCTACGGCTACAGAGTTAAAGTTGTTTAATTACTTTCTCAATGAATGACTGCGATTTCAACTAAAGAATTCTACTTGGACACGCACGTCTATTTTCAACTCGATATATGTGTTTGACTTTTGCATGAGGCAGAAGCTACTTCTATGGGAGCGCGACAAAGTATTGTTGGTCAACCACCGGTTGCTCAGCCTGTTTCTGTGTCTGGTGGTCCACCACGACGTGCCCAGTCCACGACGCAGACTGCTGGAGTGGATCATGCTGGAACATCATCAAGCGGTAGCCTTGCAGCTGCTTTTAACTCCAGGCTTTTAGCAATTGCAGATTCGTCGGCGTCAAATAATGGGAATAGCCGGTACCGATCCCATTCTGTTGGAAATATAGATAACGTAAGTAGGATAATAAAAAACGTATCTTATAATTTAAGACGGGTAATGTCTATTGGTAATTACGCCAAAAACAACATCGCGTGAATTCTCAGCCTCGTTCATCATACGGCTTCTGTTAACCGTCGTTCGTTTGAGAGTATTAAGCCAACAGAAATTGTAGTAGCGACATAGATACTGCTAGACCTGGATTTTTTTGTTCATGGGTTTCATATAAACTAGCTCAACATTATGTTCATGGAATATACATATCGCATCACCAAGTGTAAAAATAAAAATGTATATTGTTTTAAATAACAAAAGCAGTGATAACGTTAAGGCAAGGTGCAACATTTTCGTGCTAAATTACCAAAATGGTTCATTAATTGCTGGGATGATTTGGTTAGATGTTAAGATGGAAAGATTCTTTCTATGATTTTAATATTTTAGCCTATGCTGAACTTATAAATTTTTTCTACACGAGGTTTAGGAACATGGTTAAGGTCATAACAATATGCTGTTTGTTTATTATAAATTTGCTACAATGGAGCGAAACGTATATAGCTAGGTGTTAATGATGGGCTGTGATATGGCTTAACGTATTCGGCCAAATAGTGCGATATATCGGATATCCAGTTTATCTACACCATTTATAATTTCTTGAACTTTCAACCTTGAAAATTTCGGCTCATCTACCGTTGGGGCGAGGAAGGCCGATTTATCAGACATTACGAATAAAGTTCATCTGATTATATACCTTTACACCAATATTTGCGTTCCCACGTAAGTCAGCGGCACAACCTTATCTTAGTGAACAGTGTTTAATCAACTATACAGCTGACGGCCGCAAATTTTGTCGCATAACTGATAATTTTTCGTTAACACTCAGAATTCAGTTCACTTCAAATTATTTGTGAATTCTGTGTATAGTGAGTAAAACGAGCGAAGCGGCAAATTGTTAAGAGCCGTGATAGTGGAGAAATAAGACAATGTTCGTTATGACTTTTCAGGGTTACTCGCTTAGCTCAACTATGGCTGGGCGGATTAATTTGATTTGAAAGCTAGAAATCTCTATGTGTACCCTTTAGTTAGGCGCGAAAGCCGATTACACCGTCGTCCCCTTGAAACTGCGGGTCAGATGAGCTTGTGTTGGGGTCCCGAAGTGACCTAAGAATCACGTTTCTGACTGTAACTCGACAATGGTGTAAGTTGTAATCCCGAGTAAATTTGGACTCAGTTTGTGGATCAAGTAAGCCTCTATAAGACTGTATATTATGCTTCGTTGGTCCTTCAATGACGTAAGGTTTGGCTCGAAATGGGCTTTTAATCGGCCCGTGAGGCCTAACATAATACAAAAATGTAATATCTCCACAATCGCTCGAGCTATATGAGTGTTTTGATCTTATTCTGTAGAGTAATTGCTATAATAATGTACTCTAACATTACCAGCACAATAAGCGGGTATATCTTCGCAATTATTCAAGCAACATGTCTAATATTGTGCTCACATGTGTGTTGATGCTCACCAATGTAGCTATGCACGACACTAAATCACATATTCAACACTATAGCATTTTCTAATTATGCGGTCTCACGTAGGTGAATTGTGATCGGCCACTATTCATTCTAGGGGAAGATAATTTTTGAACATCTAAAATGAGCCATGAAGTTCGGTTTTCATATTTACCTTCGAGGCAGATTTGAAAAGCCAGCTTTCTGCTGTACAATTTTACGTTCATAAAAATACTTGCAGCCACGATCGGGCACAACGCAGCAACACCATCTCAATAATAATAGCAATTCTCGTTACCGTAATCGCGGTGCTGGACAATTACTTCATTTTGGTATTGACTCTGATTCAACTAGTTCTGCTGAAGAATTTTCGGCAGCGGTTGCTACTACATCAAATGGAGCTGCTGGAAGCTCTGGCGCCGCGAGTGGAGGAGGACTGTTCAGTTTGAATCGGCTGTTGCGGTTGCCCGGCGGGGTATTATTGCCACCGCCATCATTACGATATTTTGGTAGGTGATTGTATCGAGGGTTACAAGGTAAAACCGCTTAAGTACACTTCTTCACTATTGGACTTTATATTTTATGTAGCGGAAAATTTTAGCGTTGGGAGCCAAATTAGAATAATGAATTATCTTTTACACCAAATATATATGTTTATATATATGGATATATACACGTAATATATATAACTTAGTGAACGCAATAAACTGATAATTAATTGTGGAACAGTAATAGGTGTTTCAGTGCCGACACGTCATTTAATTTAGGGTTCGTGTATCGAATGTCAAGATTTTGCAAAGTGCGTAATAGAGCATCCGCAATGCGAGTGCATTGGTCGGAAACTGTTAGAATGGAGAAATCTTCAGCTTTAAGTGTAGTATTACAGCTGGTACCGTGTTGGCAGATGGTGGAATTAGTAGTTTGAGCATTGTTCAGTTTTTTACCAGTTCTGGCTGATACTTCAATGTGCTCTGAAATTCTTGTTAACAGGTGTCGGTAGGAACAGGTATACTTATAGACAACAGAGACCTTAAGAGCATCCGGAATATTGTCTTTAAAGCTGAAGCAATGCTTTAATCTTTTGCCTATATATATATGCTGGCCTGTCCACAGCCGTCCGAAAAGTGGGGGGGTTTGAGGCCCCCACGTTCATTCTCGGGGGAAATTTTCAAGTTGGGGGATAAATTTTGCTTAAAATACTAAATATTCCCATGTTTTCATGTAATTTTACTACCCTGAATGTGTTTTCAAGCTAAAAACGATGTTTTAGCGTTAGAAATAGTGACAATTAATGTTTAAAAACAATCTCTTAACAAAAAACATAAATTTTCGGGCATAAAAATATTTGGATTTAGTTGAACATGTGGGGGGGCGGGCATGGGGGAAATCTTTTGAACATGGGGATTTGAAAAGTGGGGGAGTCCCCCACTGTGGACAGGCCAGATATGCATATCTATACAACATGCATATGTATGTACATATATAAATGTAATGTATGTATATATGTTTAAATATATATGTATATCAGGGAATAACCAGAACCAACAGGCGGGACTGTCCATTTAAACCGGATCCGGAACCCCGAACTCCGCAAAAATGTGAACAATTCTAAACAAAATTGTTAATCTAGAATTCCGGTTCCGGCATGGTTTTTGCCTTTTGCGGAACCGCAACCGGAACACGATTTTCGCCGAAACCGGAATTCCAGTTACTCCCTGGTATATATACATCAGGGAGTAACCGGAATTCCGGTTCCGGCGAAAATCGTGTTCCGGTTGCGGTTCCGGCAAAGGGCAAAAACCATACCGGAACTGGAATTCCGGTTAAAAAATTTTGTTTGAAATTTTCCACGTTTTTTGCTTCATCCAGTAATCCAAACATATGTAATATATATTATACAATGATCAAGCTCCAATACAACCAAGCAAAAGAAAAGATTAACTAACCAATTTGCCGTGTGAAACGTAAGTAGGGCAAATAATTTGAATAGGGATTTTTCATAGTAACCTGCAGGAGTTTGTTAAATCAAAGCCAGGTCGATGCGTGTAGCAGCTATTTTACACATCCAGAAGTCTGTGGGATACGTTTGAATTAAACCGGTCCAACTCGGTTACGGAGTATGGCTTACGCAGAAGTACTTAGGGTATGCTTAGCTAACATAAATTGCGTCAAGCACCCGCCAGTGCGCTTGTAAACTTGGTAAATCAGTCTAAATTGAAGTAAACTAACGTTATCTGCAACGCAGCTAGAAGCTACTTTCTTGGCAATGAACTGTATTTATTGAAACTATGCGAGCAGCATCACAGTGTGTCTCATTTATATAGCATTCTGATTACAAAGTTATCATCATTATGATATAACTGACGGGCACTGCTGTCCAACGCTAGCCTAAACAGTGTCTCTGACCACTGATCAGAAAATTACTTTAAATCCACTATACCTTCATTTCTTCTATCATCTGTTTTACTATATATAAATGTCGAAGACCAGGTTCCGGATCCGGTTTAAATGGGCGGTTCCGGTTGCTGGTTCCGGTTCCGGTTATTCCCTTATATATAGCTGTATTAGTGTGAACCTACAAACTGTTTTCGAATATATTTTCGCCGATGGATATAGATTTATATGATTTTACCGAATCCCCTCAAATATTGCGGATTAGTTAGGATTTTCTTCCCAATTAAAACACATAAAGAAATAGATGACAAGAGATGTAAGGGTAGCAGGGTTAGCCTCCATGAATCTGAAATGTTTTATTCTATGTCTGTTTCAAAAAAGATGCGAAATTAATATTCTGAAATTAGCCGACTGTAATAGTTTCGTGGGATGTTTTTAGTTTCATTATAAACGCCCAGGTGTATCCTTTCTCAACTGAGTGTTGATAAGAAACTTCGGCTCTGTTTCCCTGTTGTGCAAATATATACATCGCCAGTACTGTAGGTTAAATATGTACAAGTACGCCTGTGTTTATCGATACCGCAAATGTCTTCAGAGCAATTATCTTTGATATGAATGGTTCCACGCTGTGTAATATCCGATGAAACGCGTAAGCTTTGAGACATTCGCGACATCTCAAAATTCATAGCATATTAAAATATTTTGGTAAATAATAAGTAGCTTAAGTGGTTCCCAGTATTTAAATCCACGCTAATAAATTAAACAGTATAAGTGGTGCATAATGTTTTTGTTTAAGGGATTGGTTTATGTGTTTGCTACTATCGCCTCGGTGTGATAATTTAGTTTCATAACATTCTGGCACTAAAGAGTGATACATAACCTGTTAGCGAATGGTACATTAATAATAATTGCTTATGATCAGTGCATATATATAGTGTAATTTCAGACTTCACATGTCCTATATGTAACAAAACTATTCTTTCTGACGATATCGAATGTCATTTGGTCATGTGCCTCACAAGGCCCAAAATTTCTTACAACGGTTAGTTAGTGTCAGTTAGTTTGGTGAAGCGTTTCAAGCAGGTGCAAATTTTACGGATGAATTTATTAGGAGGTCAGGTTTTTCGAGTTTGTCCGATTTATGTGTATTGGATTATGGAGGATGTTATGGTGTCGGTGCTTTGTATTTCACAACATATTAATAGAAATATTCGTATGAGCATATAAAATCGATGTAATCATAAATGGTTTGCTATAGTCGCAAACATCGATTTTAGCTGTTTTACTGGTGGCTCAAAGACAAATGATGAGCACAGCAATGGTTCGCAGAACAGGTATATATAATATCTGAGAAAAAATAATATATCGGTATATCTCGGGTGTACGTAGCAATTTTTCAGTTTGATGATATTGTGAGTTTGACTACGTACCTTGTAGGGACGGGCAAAAAATCCCAATGTCCGAATGCACTTTCATATCCGGATATTATCCGCGGCATTGGGATATCAGGATCTCCCGACATTGCATCCGGTGTGCAGCTAAAGAATTTACTGGTACAGAATCCGCGAACCCGTGGTCTCACCTTGACCAGAATATCCTGTTAACAGCTATGCTTTCCTATGGCCTTTTGAGACGAGAATATGTAGTTGTATCTACATATTGTGGGTTTACGCGATCAATTTTAGTGTATATATTTGACTTAGCACCAACGAATCGAAGTCGAGGAAATTTAACTTGATCGTCTCAGCCTAACGTTTATTTTTAAACACAAAACACTTGCAAATATTCCTGTTCTTGTGTTTTCACCGTAACCAATTTATGATACGTTATTACTTACTGCAATCAAATTGTGTTGAGACGCAGACTTAATCTACCGTTTTAATTATTGGACGATTTTTAATCTATATAACCAAATAACCTTTCGACATTTCGCATATTTCGGACTTACGATCTTGTGAGACTCGTAGATTTTAATTTTTAGTTTTGATACTATCTAGATTTCGGAATTTCCACTTGTGAAATCCGAGCTAGCGGAGTTACCACGAGTTCTGCAAACAATAAACATAGCTCTGCAACCTTGGTATGTGTTTAGAACGACTTTAGCATTGCTGGTTTGTATAACTGCTATAATGGGTCTTCAAAGGGGTTCAAGAAGGTGAACTTGGAAGGTCGAAATGGTCTCTAAGCTTTGAGTAGCCATACTTGCCCCGTTTCCCCTATCTGTGTGAGTACCTTGTGTATAATATAATTACACTCACATCTGATGTCAAATTTAGTTTTTTTATGCCCGACAGGCAAAAATTCAGGAATTTTTGAGATCCATGATTAAAAATTTTCATACTTCTTGACTCACAGAGGGAAATCGATCAACGTTTAGTGATGTTGAAAATTACTTGAGGTGAAAACTTTACTCGCTGAAAAAAGTATAGCTAGGTGGTGCTGAACTAAACAGCGTTGAGGCGAAGCTGAAATAGTTAGTGATGCACCTCCGTGGGAAAACCAGTCATTCTTTATTGAGTGGAGCTCGGCGAAGCCGAGCTATTGAGTGTGCTATTTTATTTTCTGTCTGGGAGTAAAAAGGTCGATGTCCGTCCGTTCGTTCGTTCGTTTGGACCGACGGATCTCAAAAGCCACTGAACTGATTTTAAAAAACTTTTTTGTTTGAAAGCCTATCATGTCAGAGTGTGCACCTGATATTTGGGATTAAAAAATTTTGAGTGGTTAAGTAGTATATAATTAGCTAATTAGTTAATTTTATGCAGCTAAAATAGAGAATTTTGCAATATTTGTGTTATTTATTGAAATAGAGTCGTTTCGATCAAACCATTATAGGTTTTTTGTAGGTAACGACCGAATACCTAATTTTACCGAATACCGAATGGTTGTTCGCAACACCTATGTTTGATGAGAAATCTATAAATCTATAACTCTGTAAATCCACCACTGTACGTACGTGCATCATGCAACAGGTCGTTTTATGTTGTGTTGCTGAGTCAGCGATAGTTTTTGTTCGATGAATTTTTTTGCTTTGTGCTCTCGTTTGCTAGGTTGAAGTTATAATTTTGTTTTTTTATTGATTTTTTATAACTTCATTATCTGGAGAACGGCGATAATTGGTGCGTGAAGTCATATCTTTAAAAAAGAACGGCTCAGTGCATGGTGTTCGGGGGCGGTAGACTTAGGGTTAGGCTTATGTAGGTATGAAAAACCGCATAGCATGATGTCTCACTTCACATTCACGATGTGTCAAAGAAAACGAACAAATCCTGCTGCATTTAGACCACAAAGTATTAATTTCGCAACTATTGTGTCAGAGAGATAGTGCACGGCTGATGAAGAACATAACTGTGGTGATCAGAACATTCGATCCGGCTGCGAACTGAATAGATGAGTCTCAAACGCATCTTGTCTTACCAAAGTTGTAACACGTTGGACGTATTTAGCGGTTTGCAGCATAATTATCAGGACTCCGGCCGTAAAATTAGGATATCTGTTGGGCAGATTTTGACTCTATTTTTCAACTAACAGCGGCCAGCCAACTATTCGGTATTCGCCCGAATATTGCCAACTATTCGGCCGAATACCTACTATTCGGCCGAATACCGAATATTCGGTCTTTCCCTAGTTTTTTGGGTCGAAGAATTCAAATATAATATTTTTACCAATGATAAAGCCCTATGCCCTATGCAATGTAGTTACAAGAACATAAAATTGAGTACATTCGTAATGCCACAGCCCAAGCTCCGCTCACAAATGTAGTTCCACTACCGACTAGTTCAATAAACATAATAATCCGGCGTATCACAACAGAGATGATGACAAACGCCCAATTTACGTAAATCTGTTCTTAGCAAATCATATCGTTGAGTTCAACCATATTGTGCATGTTAGAGAAAGGTTCTTTAAAGAGTAACACACTATGTAACGGCAAGCCACCGAGTTATTGCTTTTCCAAGTTGTCTGCAAAACTTCTGGCGAACCCAAGCGCTCTAATTAGAAAGCGAGTTTTCATTTCAAGTTCCACTGATTGAGCTGCTGGTTGCGTGAAAATTATATAAGCATATTTTTACATAGCACAAATAATACAAATTTAAGAGCGGTGATTACTGCATACATAAAAACGCGATTTGAACAAATCTTTGATATAATAAGTCTTCGATTTTTCAAGCTATCTATAAATTTGGAACCAGAATTAGAGGACGTCTGACATAACCATAGACATAAAATACGTTAACTCGATGTGCTTAAAGCTACCGTATGGAAAATCCAAAGTATAGTACCTACATGATACCAAAACTGGTGGCAAATTTTCTGAGATTGCTTTCAGTGATGTTTGAACTAACATTGTCATTTGGAGGCTTAATAGAATGTATATAAAACATTTTAAGAAGAAGTATTATCCGAAGACAAAGAAGGGCTCGAGTGTGTGATATGTCTTGATGAGCTTGTTCAGGGCGATACCATTGCTCGATTGCCATGTCTCTGTATCTATCATAAAGCGTAAGTGTTTTCTCTATTTTGCCTTAATTTCCACTTTATAATAAAGTATGTGTGATTATTTAGCATCGCGTTGATGAACTAGACTAATAAATAGAACACAGTCAAATTTTGCCGGCTGAGCCAATATTTTGCCAGGGCCATAACCGAAGGCACCGTTTTTGCCAGGGGGCGCTGAAAAATACAAGAGACCACACTTTGGAGAAGCCAGCCTATCATCGTAAGATTTAATCCATATGGGCAGAACGAGTGTCTACACATGTGGATCCTTAAATATTAAGTATATATTGCCTAAGAATTGATCGACCTACCCGAAATAAGCGAACAAAATGATGATTTTGAACAAGAATTTTTTTTGATTCTACTTGGTCGAACATTTTTGTATATTGCTGAAACATGAAATATTAAAATCTTATTCTAAATGCCAGGTTGAAATAATCTAAACAAAAACATACCTACTATACAGCGATAAGGTATTTAGTGTCGTGTTGTAACAAGCGTTTGGACTAGAAACATTAAATTCATGTAACAAGGACACGCCATTAAATATTGCAGCGTCTACTACATGATAGTGCGTAATAGAGCAATTATTTTACTAAAAACCGTAAGCTCAGCCCTTTCTTGTGTTACGGTCGTGGTTGTAACAAATTTCTGGTTTATATCCACGTAACGGGATTAATTATAATTTAGTCATTAATATAGCTATAAAAATGGGAAATGACCGTGAAGTAAACATTAAGCTTTTTCCTATACATAGAAAAATTCGTAGTTGTCCAGCGGGCATAATAGCTATAAATTGAAAACAGATAATATATTGCCAACAATGGTTAATGGTTCTAATGAATTATCGGGTAAACCTGTCTGTGATTAAAATTATTATTGAAACTGAGCGAGCGGAGTTTCCACTGCGGTCGTTAGCGGAAAATCACGAAAATTTATTTTTTGTATATGTCGCTGTCATTCCCAACTCATTTTCGAATTGTCGAATTTCGATATTTTTTTTGTTCAGTAGCAAAAGTTAAGGTGATGTGCCTTTAGTTGAACGCGAACAGCTCCGGTCATATTTTTTGGGGCTAAAATGGCAAAAAAACAGTTTTTAAGAATTCTTTGCCAAATTTGGCCATATCGAGTACCAGTCTTTCGCAGCCCATTCTCGCCACAAGGCATCGCATCGACAAACCAAGACCGCCACGCAGACAGAATCAGCGCGTCGACATGTGCAACTTTGCTGACCACGAATGTTTTGTGGGACCACTCCCTGGGCCGCTGGGGGCATGAATATGATTCGTCGACCCTTTTCCAGAAATAGCGATTTTTCAAATTTCGGTATGTTTTACCTTCCAACATGTGTCTATTAGGTTATGAAGCAAATTGATACAATGGTTTTGTTATTTAGAGCCCGATTTATCTATAATATACTTTTTAATAGGGTTTCAAGGGTTTTACAATGGACGAACTAGATTTCCAAAATGCAGTGAAATTCGATTTTGGTTTTTTATTGCTTGCAGGCATCAAGAATGATCTAGATATAGGCTTTTAGGTATGCTGAATACTGTGGTTTGGTTATCTAGAGATCAGCGTGAATATTTCATAACTATCCAGAAGTTTCCAGTGGGTTTAAGATCAGTGAACCCTATTGCGAGAATATAGTGTGTCTTCAGTGGTTTGGTGACTTATTGCGTACAGGGCATCAAGAAGGGCCTATATATGTAGGTTTTTAGGCATGATGAATACGATGGTTCGGTTATCTAAAGATTAGCACGAATTCTTCATCTGTTTTCAGCTGTTATCGATGGGGTTAGGGGGTTTTAGGGTTTTATCTGTTTCAATGTTACAGAGGTTTTAGTGTAGTATATACATTTAAGCAGAACGTCTGTTACAAGGTGATTTTACAAGATTATAACTTGATGAAACCACTCTCGCTCGGTTTCCCCTGACTTGCGGGTTACCAGTTTTAATATTTAATGTATTTTCCAATCTTAGAGAATGGACCGGACGGTTGGTCTCCTTTTTGATATGACTTTAAATTAATTGAAAGCAGTCAACTATATTGCATTCGTAGATTACTGGACTTGAAATCCTTAACTTATATTTAATATTTAAAAACTCGACGTAGCAAAGATCATGGCCTAGAAGAATGCAGAATTATTAAAGATTTAATCGTGACCCATAAAATCATTGATGTCTTTAGTCCAGCTGGTTCTTGTATATTTTTACCACTGCAATGGTGTGTACAAGATGCCATAAGTTCAAGGTATGTTGTAAACCGCCGCAGATTGAATGTCCTTAAGTTCATTTTTTGCACGCGTGGTGCATATTTGGAACGCGTTGCCGCCTGAAATAGTAGAATCGTCATCACGGAGATTATTCAAATATAATGTGAACAGCCTGTTATTTGTACAGTACTGTAAGGGCTTGTACTCGTAAAGCCGGACAGTCTTTCTATTTCAGGCCATATGCACCAGCTTTAATTGTACTTTGAATTAATGTGAATCTGTGCTTTAATTTTTTGTTAACGATATAATGTTGTTGAGTAGAACTATTATTAGTTACTACGTCTCGATATCTATTTTGTTAAACACTTTGCAAAATTACTTTTTTAAGAAATTTTAAATATTAACAATCTGTTAATGTTTTTTGTACAGCGACGTTTTAAAAATCATACCACTCCAATGCTACACATTTTGAAAGGCTAACGACATAAGCTGCAGTCAATGTAGCCTTGAACGTTGACGTCCCATAAATCATTACTTTTTGTGACTACTGAACCTCCATATCTAACTCCTATCCAATGGATATGCCATTACTGCATACTCTACACATGTAGACTTGGAATCTCTTTCCCTTTATTTCCCTTCAGATAGCAAACTAATCTATCAGTGACTAGCGCCGTAGCTTTTTTGATCTGCTCGTTGTAGAGATTTGATACATCGCCGTGTCTATAATACATCGGGCTTTTCAGACGCGAATAATAGCTTATCATTAAGCATTGATTGTTACAACCTGAAAAAATGTAATCTGTTAACTATGCAAGATTTTTAGCTTATTCAAAAGTCACACATCTGCAGAGCAGTAATTAGTAATTGTTATTACTTATAGGATAACGTCAACGGCTAATTGCCTTCAGAATTTCGTATTTCATTTGTAGTTGTAAATTCGGATGTTTCACGCTAGGCATTCTTATGATTTTTTGTAGCGCATCAGTAATTCTTAGAATTTGGCTGTCGTTGTCAAAATAACTAGAGTAGTTTTTAAGATATTAAAAGTATGTATTTTTCATTTGCATAAAAAACTCCACTGTTCACGGCTAAAAGTGCATCTTGAAGTGCTAATGATTTAATGATAATGTTACGTCACTCCAAATCCTTAAGTAATATCGCTTAACGTCCGCTGATGGTAGAAATGTAGAAATTTTAGATTGATTTGTATGCTTTGTATAAGAGTATGTGTTAGCTACACTGCGATTATTCCCAGTTCTATAACTAGCAGTAAACTTGACTGTTTAAAAATAACGAATTAGAAATCCAGTGGTAAACTTTCACTAGAACTTTTTATGTTGCACTGTGTTGGAGGCTGTCATTTTGGTTCGTGTAAAAGTGAGATTGAATTATTATGTTGTGATGCACGTCGCTAAGAAACAGTTCTGTGGTATTTTTATTCAATTCTCCGTGTATTGATTGAAACGAGTAAAGCGAGGAATTCTTAGTAGTCGTTTTAGTGACGAAATTTGACAATCTCCGTTATAGGGCTTTCAGGGATACAAACATACTCAACTCTTGCATCGGCGGATTGATTCGAGCAAGGGATCGTTTGAAAGCCCGAAAAAGCGGGTGAAAGGGATTCGGGTCGCGTGCCCAAAAATTCACGTTACTTATTGTAACTCGACGACCAGTATAGACATGTGGGTAAAATTAAGCTCATTTTGTAGTTCAAATAAGCCTGTTTAAATCTGTATAATGCTTTGATACGCGGTTCTCTTAGGATGTAGTATATTGATCAAAATGGCTTTTTAAATGAGCTAATGAAATCTAACACATACGAAAATAGTATCTCCACAACACTTGTACTATGTGGGAGTTTTTGGTCTCATTTTGTAGAGGAATTAATGTATCATGCAGCTCTTATGGTGTGCTGCTATTGTCGTTCTTTACGTTTAAAGGTTGGGTCAAAGGCGTTTTTCCATAGGCCCTTGGGATTCAAAATACGCGGAAATGGGAATGTCTCCGCAACCACTCGCGCTATATACATGTTTTGGTTTTATTTTGCAGAGTAATTTATCTCCCATGTTCTTGCACATCGCGCGCACAATAATTGGGTTTATCTTCTCAACTAGTCAAGCAACATTTGTGATAGTCCGTGGTCGTTTTGTAATTTTATACTATATATAGGTGTGTACGTCTCTCAAAAATTACATATTCCATATTCAGAATTCACCATCTTGGCGATAAGACAAGCTGCTAGTATATGTACTTTCGGGCTGAATTTGCTCCACCACAAAGTTGAATCGCCATGGTTAGACTGAGAATTCCAAAAACTGAGATTCCGAAAGATCTCCGTTCTTCCGTTAAACGAAATTCCAAACACGATACAGTGTCTAACAATAATTGTATTTAGATGCATCGATTCGTGGTTCAAGGTGAAAAATTCATGCCCCGAACACTTCAACGACGACTAATACACTAATCCACCCGGCATATTCCGTAATAATTTTGTTGGAATAAGATGTTTGCGAGCTAACTACAGCAGGTGACATTGATATCTTATCATTTACGGCACGACGTGCCGGTACGACAGATACAGCTATGCGGGTAACATTGAACTATTACGGCTGCCAATATTTGCAGTCCAGTGGTTATCAGTGCATTTTACCTTGGATTGACATCAATTTTGTAGTAATTTCGGTAACATAGCTTTTCTTATTGATTTTCCTCTACGGTCGCTCACGAAATCTGCGTGGATTTCGTTTCATTTTTTCTGCGATGCTTTGTACAAATAGTGATAGTGTATACAAATATTCCATAGTTCACGACAGGTCCCTGTGTATGTAAACGAAGTTTAAATTTTTTATGCTTCTTGTCCACATCTCGGAATGGTGACGTTCAACGCTGTCTCTTTATGGTTTTGCAGCAGCGTTTCGGGTGTAATTTTAAATACCATTTAAAAATGTTATGAAATTTCGTGTGGGTTTATGACAGCAATGAATATTTCGAAAGATTCTTGTGTATATTGGTTGATGTTTATGGAATTAACCGACAATAGCGTAAGATTATTGATTATAATTTATTATTACTATGAAATCACTTAGTCATTACTGGATAATAATATGCTAATAATTTATTGTTTACTGGACAAGCGCACTAAATTTCATAGAAACGTGTATAATTTTTTATCTGTTGCGATCGCGAACCAACGTGGTAATGATACGTAAGTTGTGATTGTAGGTGCTCCGAATACGTGCAAAAATAAGAACGTGGCTGCAATGCCCGCAGCTTCTATGTTATTGGCACATGTTTGGTTAAATATAATTATTGGAATGGTGGTATTGTAATGGTATTTATAAACTAAATTCGTTGCTAATCTAAAACCTGTAATAATGCAGCGCATTATACTCATATACTAGAAATATTACAATTATTACATTTGCTTAGTCTTCCGTTTCAAATTCAGGATTTGAACTCAACTAATGCTGCCAGTTATGTACATAATATTAATGACTGGTTTGCTGTTTTGAGTTTCAAACATAATTCTGGGGATATATCGCTTGGTTGGCTGAGATCACTAGACCGCTTGATTGTCTGGCGCAAATTTTTTTGGCTTTAAATCTAGACAGCACCATTGCAACCTATCGATGTCAGTATTTTCAAAATATAATTTTGTTGTTTACTCGCTAGTTATAAATATTTTCAAAATAAAACTGCTATACCTGAAATGCATCGATTGGCAATGAGCATAATGATTTCCAGTAGCTTTGATGTGTACTGAATATCGCGGATTATGAAGAAGTGAAGTTACTGACGTTCAAGGACATGATATTGTCTTTTTGTACATTAGTAAATATACAGAAACACTAAATCTGCAGATATACAGTGTTAACGCGAACTGATCACGCATTATATTTTTTAAATAACGGGTTTAATGTGTATTATTATGCATAACGTTCAAGTTTTGAATGTTGTGGCCAATAATATTATACAATTTAATTTTTGTTGTATAATTGATTATGGTTTAAATTGGTGAAAGTTTTGGATGCTACCATTTTGATAATTTAATATTTTTATTATCGCGAATGAAGTAATGATACTGTGTTTGGTGCTAGGTGTTCGCCGTTACGGTGTGGACCAAAAATTTAATGGTTGCTGCAAGTTTTAAAAATGCATATATATTACGGATAGCCGGGGTAAAATCTATATATACTTTATATAATTGTCCCCAATACTGATGTAACCCTGGCCTTTCCCTTAATTTAGAAGAAGCTGAAAAAATTTAAGCGTATGTTACATTTCGCTCTTTTAATATGTTTTTTTTGATGGCGCTCTAAGATACAACAGCCTCTGAAAGAGTTTTTATCAGCAATACTGACTCATTATAATTACGCCATAGCTAAGATCATTATCTTGCGGTTACATTTACAATAATATTAAAATACCTTCAAATCCTACAATAAAAACATTTTTTACATTGAGCAATTAGTTACAGTGCATCGCTTTTAGGTTGGCAGACAGACTCGTAGATAGAATATTTTGCTAGCAGTATTTAATTAGTCAGATATAGCGGTCTGAAATATGAAAATTAGCGACCCGTTAAGTATTTACTGTGGCCGTGGTGAGAGTAGGTATGGTGACTGCAGTGTAGTTAAATTTCAGTTTAAATTATTATATACATACACTGTATTAAATAATATCATTGGGTTTCCAGGATACCGTGGCATTGTGAAACTGCCAAAAACACTTTGTATTCTAAAAATCGGATGGGGCACAGATGGCAATACAATACCCTTATTGAAAATGGGGGACCACCGTACGGACCGGACCACTGTCGGTCAAATGAAATCCCATGACTAGTTGCCACCAACTGGGTCCCATTTTTGAAGATATAGCGAAATTTGACTCTGCTTAACCAGGTGGCTCATAAAACACTCATATCCACAATATTTATGGCACAAAAATTTTCGATTTTTGGGTTCCCAATGATCCTCGTTTAATACCGAAATTTTTCGAAAAAATTTCTGTCGATAAATATGTATTATATACCAATCGAAGCATGTTGATGTGCTGAGGCGCATGGCTGTAAAATCATAATCTGATTTTACCACCATTCGACTCAACACGTCCATGCGATTCGAAGGGTATGAAAATTATATATTTATCGGAAAAAATTTTCTGAAACCAAGAGGCAACCATTTGGAATCCAAAAGTAGAAAAATTTTTTCTCATAAATATTGCAAAAATGGCTGTTTTCTGAACCTCGAGCTTAGTCGCATAGTACCAAATTTTGCACTGCATTGTCACAATTGACCAATCTCGGGCTGGAGGATTGTTGGAAAGACTCTTGCGACCTCTAAACCGCACAATTAGTTGTAAATTTCTGCCTTATGAACCCTGTAATTAATAAGATTAGGTTAATGCTGAGTCTGCGAGTTATATTTATGCCGCACTTTCTGAAGGGAGAAATATAGTTGGCAATTCTTCGAGCTAAACACACATGTATCAGAGATGGAACCGGGTAACCATATTGTGACCTGAGTTTCTATCCGGCCCGGTTGCTTCCTATTGTCAATTTTGGGCCATGCCAAATGCTTATTTGGTTTTCTAGATTGCATCGCAAATGCTCTTTCTAGCGCTCTTCTAGTACAATATAGACCGGTAAAACTGGTATTTTTATTTGCTTCGTAGGATATCTGCCAATGCATATTGTTGCCCGAGTTGTATTACGAGGACGTGATCCACTCACAGCCCACCGCCCCGAACCCCATCCATCCACCCTCGTCAGAGCATCCTTCCACTAGTTGATGAAATCTGTCTTGAACCCTTCGAATACAATCATATTCGCTTCAACCGTTTGAGGTCTCAGTGGCTACGATTGTTTCGGGTGATTCTGCCACTGATTGAAAAATGTCCGAAAGAGGAACCTTGGATGACAAAAATGAATCATTTCGACCAGAATAAAAAGTGTGTGTATAATTGGTTTTAAATAATAACACAACAAACTGAAATGGATGCCCTCAATGTACGCTTTTTCAGCAAACTGAAGCTACGAGGAAATTAGCAACAATCGAAAGACTGACATTGGTTTAACAATGTTACTAATGCACCTGGTTGGAATACGTGGTTTGGGCTGTATTTTGGGATTGAAAATCGGGTCATTAGGACAAGGCGTGTGACCAAGTGGCCGGTCGAAAGGGTTACCCAAGTGAACCGGTTCCATTTCCGACATCTACTATCGTGAGAATGAGATTATACAGGCAGTGTGTGTGAATTCTAGTGATATTGTTGAAAAATAACTCGGCCTTGCGAGTTTCGTAATTTTATAGATTCTGACGAAAAGATTGTTGGAAATATGTGTAGTGTAATGGCATCCGCGGTCGCGCTGAAACAGTTTATTCGTTGCATTATCCGAATTTTTCCGCATTCGTTGGACTGTAGTGCCTTCAAAAATATTCGCAGGACGACGAATAATTTAGTATATTCCGGGAGTACATGAGTTGAAAATAATGACCTGGTCTCCAGCCGTCTTGACCGCATTTATGATGTGTCGTAACTTAAGTCGTACGTTTGTAATAGCTTAGCTAGTCCTAGGGTGAACAGTCACGAATACATGCATGTAATCACAGCATCAACTGGTACCATTTTAAGCATCCAAATAGCGGAATATATAGCGTAATTACGTTGCCATGCGTGCTGATTTGTTTACGTTTGACTTTTGTATAATGTATTCCCAGTGGATAGATGATATTAATTATATTAAAGCTGTGATTATATATTATAATATATTTATTTCATATGCTATAACGTATATTTCGCGGTTCTGTACGATAAAGATTATATGTACTGAATAAGGAGACCCAGTTCGTAGTACCGTAATTGAGGTCTGTAGTGGTAAACTTGCTTGCGTTTGTGTGGCATTCATTTATCTGCCATTATGTCGAAACCTCGTTCTGTGTTTGCTTTGTATACACAACAAATAGCTGGAGCCGCTTGCGACGTTTTACCTTTACCGTATTTTGTTTATATATGTACTTCTTGTCGACCACGGTCGACTAGGGATATTTCAATTCGGGTTTTTTTTACTTGCTGGAATTGAATGTTTGCTTTAAACCTGAATATCTGAAAAGAATAAAAGGTAGCCGACTGTAAAAGTGTATACAATATAGTCTAACGCTTAAACCCTCAAAATTCTACTTGAGTTTTCCAAGTTTGCAATTGCCACCAAAATAAATGTTTATGATGTTAAAATTGCATTGAGTGTTAGTTTCTTGGAAATATAGTTGCGGACTTCATGGTAAGATTCATTAACGGTTCCCTGGCTCATATTTTCCACCGAATTACAAGTTTACATCACCCAAATTTATTTGAGGACTCAAATGAAGAGCTAGCCTCGAATTTTGACAATTTTGGAACCAGATGAGTATCAAACCTACGACTGAAAATGACACCTGACCTTTACTGTGAGTTATAGCTAAAACGATCTAGGCCAGAGCGAATTTAGGACGTCAGTATAACGGGTAATTTAGCCCTTTAACTTCCGCAGTTATTCGACAACAAACTATGTTTCAATGTGTTGTACTAACTAAATTCAGCGAATACTGCACGAGTGTTCGCTCGCTTTGCTAGGAGCCTTAAGGCACGTAGTTACGACATAGCTCACTGGTTAGTAAACGTGCCGTTCACCCTACCGTTCGGTCTTTGGTACCTCGCGGTGACCAATCCTTGTTTATCAGTACTAGAAATGCAACTTCAGGACGTAAAGGATTGAGCTAAGGTTAATAACATATATGTCGTTAAAATAACAGCGTGATACATTGTGATCACCGTAAATCAAATTTCATACCTCGAGTTGATGCTTCGTCGCATTTTTATTTGCCGCATCTGTTGTGCATTGTGCACTTAGCTTTGCGTTTGCCCTGTTTCGACTATGCATTTCTAGCCCAATATTTACAGAACTGATTATGCTTTTAGCTACGCGTGGTTCCGCGACATTTTATTCAGTAATAACTCCACTTATAGCAGTTCTTAAGCCTAAGCTAAGATCCCTCTATGGCCCGTATACATACTAACCCTCCGCGCGAAGTTGCTCTTTTTGCGATAACATCCGGTCCCTAGAGATACATGGGCTGAAATTTCTATGAATTTCTTTATGACAATTTTTCAGGTTTTCTCATTGTAGCAGTGATTCCTTATAAATATATTAATAGCAAATTTATTAAAGTTTTATTATAAATTGCCTTGATAGTGAGCGCTATACTATTGTGATAGTTTTTTTCACCTTGCATCTCATTGCGCAGCTTCACTACATATTATTAAGCAATGTTTCGGAAGCCTGCAGGTTGTTAGCTCTGTTGCACTGGCCTATATCTAAAAATCCTTAGATGGTTACCGTAGAAAATATTAAAGAATTCGTACAGTCTGCGTTGTGGCGAAAATTATGAGTGTGATTTATCACCCATTTTGTTCAACCTGGCAAGCTTCCGTTTTAGGTGATTGGTCGGGAGTAGGTACAAATTTGTTGCGTTCTCATTAAGATTCAACGTAACCATCTGCTAAAGCTGCGAAACGGCCAAATTTTTAAGCTTTGACTGCTCTTCCGGAACCATCTCCGGCGCAGCTCTCAAAACTCGACTCTTTTTGAACCGTGTGTCCCGCCTAGCGTAGCTCTTCTACAGCCAGCCAGTCTCCGCTCAACTCTTAACTATTTCATACATGAATTTTGTAGCTGTTCTATATTCAGCTAAAGAAGCTGAATGCTAACAGCACACGAAATACATAAAAAAACACGAATATGCCAAAATAACGAGATTTAGGGTTGTTGCTATTAAAAGAGTCAAGAAAAATTTTGATTCCCAAAAATCTGGGGAACTTATCCAACGCCTGGTCAACTCCTCCGCCGAAGGCGCGCAGAAATGTCACAAATTAAAATCTTTTAATTAACCATAAACATGCACGCAGTGGTCGATCTCATAACGATACGTCCTGTTAGTGGTAACCCAAGTCTACAAATGCCTCCGTTTGTGTTGACTATAAACACTGATGAATGATGTCAATCTGCCGCCTTTATCGTTACGTTTCGTAATCCAAAGTTATCGACCGACATATCGATTCTAGTGCGAAGAACAATTTGGCATTTTTACATCGCCTGCCGGACACAGGGTCCCAATCTATAACGCGTTCACGGACTTCGTGTGATGGTACAAACCGTACACTACGCTTTCCTGAGCGCTCGTCTATACTTTTGCCAGAATGAAGCAATCCCTAAGATCTCTACCGGTACGTACTGGATCAGGATTATATATATTTTGCGCGCCCTGTTAAGGTAATCTATGTTCACATATACCTACAACGTCGACTGCACGGCACTGTAAAGAGTCAACTATAAGCTCAACATAGCCAAGCTTGAGCATGAAATTGAATGGTGTTGAGTTTAGGTTCGCGGAATTGAAAAGGCCTTAGGTTCGGGTTTCCGGGCAACGATTATATATTAGGAATAAATTTTGGTGATATTATTATACGACGTAGACTTGACCTTAGATTGAACATATTTGATATTATTCAACTTTAATCGTGATTTTGTATTGCGGTGGATGAAAAGAAAGCCTTTATTATCAACGGCATTATTATCATAACTTATTATTCAACTCCCTTATTTTCGAAAGTATTTATTACTACTAACTCGCAAGCGATTGTGAAACGGAGCGAGCGTGTTTGCATTTTAAAGTCATCATTTATCCGGAACAGGCTGTGTTGGATGTATATACTGCCTTAAAACTTCTTGAACCATGAAACCATGGAAAATCCTAAAATCTCGTCGATCGTTTAGACTTGGGCTTGGTAGCATCACTATTAATGGCTGAAAAATGTACGCATGGCACGATACGGTGCGACGATAGAAGTCCACCACCACAAACAGCTCCTGCAGCTTCTTCTTACTCGTTGGTTGCAAAAAATCACTGATTGCTTTAACCTTTTCTTCGAGAGGCTGAATACTATTTTCGAAACACGATGTCCCAAGAACGATTATTGGTCTAACTCGCATTTGGCTAGGTTGACTTCGATGTCATGATTCGCTAGGCACTGCAAAACTACGAATATCCGTGTGATGTTGATCACCGAAGAGCTCACTATAAATATGTCAATTACGCGAAGCAGCAATCTAGCCCACGAACTATACCGTCAATAAATCGCTGGAATGTCTGCGTAGCGTTACGGCATCAGAACGGCATGCGGATAAACTCGAGCAACCCAAATTTTGTTGTTATGCCTGTTTTCGGCATGTCTTCTGGAGCCACAAAGATTTAATGATACGCTCCCACCCGGTCTATCTCGGAAAAACGTTATGCCATGGAGGTTCGTTGTAATGTCATGCAGTGGGATTGGGTAACGGTTCGGCGCAGTTATGTTATTAAGCGCACGAAAATCTCCACACGGGCGCCAGGCACCATTTTTATTTGGTACCATGTGCAACACTGATGACCAAGAACTGGATGACGGCCGAATTATACCGAGTTATGACATGTTGTCAAATTCCTATTTTGCCGTTTTCAGTTTGTTATCACACAGTTGTCGAGGATTCCCAAACAACAGTTTTCCGTTGGTATCGGTGTAGTGGAGCGTAGTATGTTTCGCTAGCCCAAAATTTAGCGAAGGATTGACAACGAAACTAAACTTTGCCGCGTAGTCTCATAAGCATTAATAAATCACATTGTGAAACAGTTGTCGTGCTGGCTGATTCGCTTGACAGGGCTGGCCAAAAATGTTCATTTGCGTAAACCCATCGCGTAGACAGCTCCACGCATATCAGACAAGAGGTCGAAATGCCGCAGAAGGTTTGCATTTATTTAGAATGCTCAATATCAGTAATAATAAACACCCACCGGATTGTCCGTTTCAGACCGAAATCCAGTGTAACAGAAAGTAGTTGGCTGTAAATAATCGACGTTTCATTACCGGCAAAGAAACTGTCCTGGCTATGAGGACAGTAGACGCCCTGATGAGGCTAACTTGAGAACCCTTATCGACCAGAAATTGTGCGCCGCTGCAACGATCACGTACAAAGTACAGTCGTGCTGGCTGTGATTTGTTGTTGCCCATTGCCTAAGACGAAAACTGGAACACACCAACTAGTTGAGTCGCTAATGTTGGATGCTCGACAGTTGTTGGCAAGTAGACTCTCCACTTTAGGTTGTGACAACTTTTCAAAGTTTGAAGACTGGTACTGACGACTTGGGATGTCAGACAGTGTTGTCGTCGCTGTTACTGCTCGGCCATCTCGTTTTTCGCGAACCCATATCAGTGTTGTTGGTCTATGGTCGCGTAATTCTTCGTGGTTCAGGAGCTATGGTAAACGCTTTTGTTCTGACCTTGCCACTCGTTTGATCGATTGCTGGCATAGAAAGTCATATCGTCGTTCGGTCGGTGCATTGATCAAAATAACGCGCACCTCATTTGCTTACTTCGGGGCGACTGAACCCATCATGAAATGAAACATTGTCGTTTGTTTTGATTCCACAGGTCGCGAATTAGCCTCGACATGGTCGAACCGCAAATGCGGCTCCGTCCAGAACGGTGACAACTGCACCGGCCGTAGATTGCAACGCTGTACTACTATTATTCATAGTCGTCGCCATTGGCTTTGTTTTTAACAATTAAAATTAATCCAAATCAAATATGAAATTTCATTCAATCTGCAAATTTGCATATGTTTCTTCTGCATAAATTTGCATAATCAAGACCATAACAACCTAATGAATCTTCGTTTTTGGACTTCCGTTACGGTATTATTGCGCCACAAACCATTAAATGATGAGTTTCGTCAGCTCAGCATTTAAATTGTTGTTTCGCTGCCTTGACTTGTTTAGTTTTAAAGCAAACTACGTTTGAGATGGTATCCAATGTCTGCTGTTGAACTAAAGTTAACTGACGATTAGTTGATGCCATTGTTGGATTGCCTACAAACCTGCGAGCGAATTTACAGTTTGCGCGGCTCTTAACATTTGCCCAACGACTATTCTTTAAACGAACGACTCAAAACTATGCTAATGCACCTCCTGTGGTTTATGTAGATGCATCCAGTGATGATACACGATTTCCGGATAGTACTATTATCAACATCGTAAGTGTTTGATTTTTATAAATTAGACATATATCAAATATTTTGATCCTTTTTAATTAGTATGTTTTGGCTATTAAATTACTTTATACCATGTAGTTTTATCTCAGACATATTGACTTGCTGGAGAGTTGCGAATGTTGCGTTTTTATGTTGTTTTGACGAAGGCGGCGTATTGTGGAATGTAGTTTATCGTTCTGCATTTATTTAATCGTTCTGGAGTTTATTTTTCGTTCTGGAATTTTCATATACCGGGTGATCGTGTTTCGGATGAAAATTTCACGAAGAAGGCGACAATATGTTTCTATGCAGAAGAAGGTTGTTAAAAAATATAAAACAAAGTTTTCTGCGAAACAGATAGTATATGTTTTATTACTATCAAAAGGTTGTTCCGAAAACTTGGTTCTTTGGAGAACACCGTTTTTCGTGTTTTTCTCTGTTTTTGT
The DNA here is from genome assembly GCA_030248225.1 of Trileptium ribeirensis. NCBI lineage: Eukaryota > Metazoa > Nematoda > Enoplea > Enoplida > Thoracostomopsidae > Trileptium > Trileptium ribeirensis. The sequence continues at coordinate 57,346 of JASANE010018197.1, forward strand.
CAAACTGTGCGCCGGCATTAATGTTAGCAGACCCACGAGACTTGACTGAGGCTTGATAACGAAGTTACGTTAAAGTGGAGGTCGTACTGGGGAGAATCTCCTGCTTGGGAACGGCTAATTAATCAAAATTTCTCAAAAGCCGGGAATCAATTTTAACGAGGGCCCGGAATTTCGCCGTGAATCTATTGATACGGCTGCAGCATGGAGTGAGCGCTCCGCGCAGCGCACGGTTGATAATATCGACGTTGCCGTTGCGGCTCTTAAAAACGAGCCGTCAAAAAAATAGAAAAAGTAACCTGTACACTTTCAGAGCAGCAACTGCTTTTGAAACAGCTTGACGTGGCCTCGATTACGAAACAAATCAGTAAGATGATAGGTACTAGTTCATTACGGTGGCCAAATCTTCCGGTCAATCCATGATTTCGTGGCTACTGTGGGAAAGACTTTTTGAGCTGGTTAAGGAATGAATTTGAAGTGAAATTCCGCGCCACTGCCCGGCCGGTATCGAACAAAGCTTTCTTGCTTGCAGCTCATCTCGAGGGCCAGGCGCAGGTCGTATTTAACACACAGGAAAACGCGGTTAAGTCAGACTATGATCGTATTGTTTCGGCGCTTTACTCTACGCTGTTAACAGATGTCCGAAAACGGTTTCTTAGCGAGTGTTATCATGCTCGAGTTCGCACAAGAGCTTACTAGTTTGGCACGGCATGCACTTAGTTATATAACAGTGGCTTCGGACAAGAAGACCAACCTACGAAATCAGTTTATCGCGGGGTTACGATCAGAAATCAGGGAAGAAGTTAAAGTCATGGGCCCAGTCTCGATGGTTGAAGTTTTTATTACAACTGACCGCGTTGAAAACAAGGTTATGGCTCAAACACAAATAGGGCAAAGCCTGGAAAGGTAGCAATGCGTCTAGAACGTATTGAAAAATTTACACCGGGACACGCAGTTGGTATGCCACGTGGTACCGGAAAGGACGTTGACGGTGCCGCGCCTATATGGGCGCTGGATCTCACCAAGAGAATAGACGAACTGGAACATCAAGCTGGTCGAAGTTCTAATGTAGGCAGAGATACTATGCCGTCGTGGGCGACGAAGCTCCTCGCAAGAATCGAACATCTGGAAAAGGCGTCAGATATTTCTTGGCGTGCCAACCGAAGGGCTGGTCAATCTAGCCAGTTTGTGATGTATGAACCACAACGGTTCATATCTGCTAATAAGCCTATTTGCCAGTTGTGCGGTAAAGTTGATCATATAGCACTGAACTGCTATTAACAGACTCAGTCAACGAAATATTGCTAGTATCACCGCTCACGTGCTGTATAATACTGCTGATTGCAGAGCACGTGGAAATATTGCTGTTGACAGCGATAAAAACCGCGTGAGTAGCAGCACGCGCACCGTTCTTTTGCCCCCAGAATTTTCGCGGTTGCACAATCCCACAAATGAATAGCATTAACGACTGTGACTGCGGACCGGCCTGGGAAAAAGCTGGTAAAACATTTAAAATCTCTCAAATTGTGGAGACTGTATCGTTTGAAACCGTCGATGACAAAAATGGACTAGAATCGATCAAAATGTCGAGAGAATACACGATGACAACAATAACTGCCAACACAGGTTGGATCCTTTATCATGTTCACAGGTCGCGATGTTGATGGAAACCGTAGTGGAAGTAGAATAGCTATTACCTAACTCTAGGAATGGTGAGGGGTTTGGTGTCCATAACGTCGTCGTGGGTGCGACAGATGCTGCCAAACTATAGTGGAAAGGCTAACATGGTCTTGGTGTCACTGCTACTATGCTGCCCAGTTCTCTTACCGTCAACCTTGGTGCCAGTACGCGCATGCACGTGGTTTCCAAATCCGTTGCTTTGCAGCCCAACGCAGGTAGCACAGATGTAGCGCTTCCCACCACCAACAAGTTGTAAGAAAATAAATGTTAAGAACAGCCAGCTTCCTGTTTTCAACGAGGTTCAGCTATACCGACGAAATATCATGCATTACGTAAACGAAGCCTGGCTGTGCCAAAAACAGATGTCGATTGTTGAGACCTTTAGTCACTTTTTTGCTGATGAGAATATAAAAAGATCGCAGGTGAAAACCCAATTTGTCGGTCCATACGAGTGTGATCGTATGTATAAATTCAAACTGTGCGACGCGGGTCATCTTAAAGCGAATGGAGACATTTGGACTACGGGCGCCGATTTCAAGTGGGAATATCCACGCTGCGGCATTCATTGCTGCCGCTTGAAAAAATTTTCCATCACCAACTGTTTCTTGAGCAAGGTCCGAGTGCACAAAAGGCATTGCGAGACTGAGATGGAATCAACTGCATCTGACTTCATCATTGTCGTTATAAAGTCGTCAGTTGCGTCTTGAAAGACGGTAAATTTTTACGATGGGAGCCCAATATAACAGAAGAATGTGAAATTCATCGATGGAACGTGCCGCGTGGCAGAGTCGCTGGACTGAATGGTTATATAGCGACGGTACTATAGCTCTCACTTTTTCGGACGGAAAAACTATGAGTCATTGTAAAGGCGAAACCGTGTTGCTTAGTGATTAAGGCATACCCTTTCGAATTTTTAGTAGTGAAGCAAGAAATACCTCTACAAGCTCCATTTTTTAACATCTTGTGCAAGTTCGAAGACTAAAAGAGCTATCAGGCCCACAACGGCTGGCGATATTTCTGTTGTATCGTCATCACAGTTAGCGGCAGGGCTACAATCCCTGGAGATACATACCAACTGAGAATAACTATCTCATTTAATCATGTAGTGGCTGTAATTTGTGCAGTTATGCAGAATCTGCAGCAAATTTTGCGCAGTCAAATCTTAGCGTCCCCTACCCTGGCAATGTGGATTTTGCTGACGTCGGATAAACTGGTAGCTCGGTCCGGAGGTCCTGTGAAAGAAGCTTAGTTTAGCCATGTGCCCAGCTTGAAGAAGATCAGTTTACAGTGGTACCAGCAAATACAACATGTCTAAAGAGGATGCCGCTGCGGTTTTCGTTCGGCAATGAAAGGCAGTTATGGATTTTGGATCCTAATACTAACGTAATTCATCGTGATCCAGTTGCATTCGCCGACAGTGAGCACGGTGAACACCTAATAGTACAACTGCGTAACCGTACTTACCAGTATCTGCAACGGGAGTGTTGCAGCCGAAAGTTCATTCCTTTGTCTTGCATTTCCTCTGTTTGGCGAATGGACGGCTGAAAACACTGCCAAGTGGTAATGTAGCGAGTAGAAGAATTCCGATCTCATATTTCGCTTAATGATATATTACGAGATTATATCAGTCACTGAAGAGTTCCTCAATATCTTAGCATGCAGGTCGGCTCCGAGTCTGAAACGGCAAAACGTACAGCAAGCAGTATTGTTAGGGTTGGTATATTTGGATTCCTGAGAGTATTCACAATTGATCCTGTTCAGATATGGATATTTGGTTGCTGTCTGTATGGCACGGAAACTGTTGCAGTAAGGGCAATAAAAAATTATGCGGTTGTGACTGGCGCTGTGACTAAAATTTTTGGCGTGGTCACGGCGAGGCAACCGTGAATCGTGCGGGGCAAGCTATCGAGCTAACAGCCGTGGAGGGTGATAGGGCAGGAATACCCGTTGTGTCAGAACAACAAACACATGACCGCTTGCCTGTTGATACCCAAAGATCTGGTTATTCACCATATCGCCTGTGTCAGATCACCCCTGAACCGAACTCCGATGGCACGGTTACAATTTTAATACATGGGCAAGACTTCCGGATTCTCGTTGAGCTCAAATATCTCTGGTGACAAAAGATACTGTAGCTAGGATAAAAGCAGCAAAGATTCCCGTTGCAGTTGATCCTTTAGGGCATAACCGAATGGTGAAGTCTGCTTCGGGACATTTAATGAAGATACAGCGATGCGTCGGTGTTAATATGTAACTAGGGAAGCTGGCAATGAGAGGGCCATCATCAATAGTAGACACATTGCCGATTTCCTCTGTTTCAAGATCGAGATGTTTAGTCTCGATTATAAGCGAAAACTTATAGAAATTGATCATCATCGTGTAGCCATGAACTGCGAAACCAATAACTTTGTTACAAATGAGTCAGTATTCTTGCTGGAAACGTTCGGGGTTTCGCCACACACAGAATGCGTAGTATCAGCTGTCAGTTGTGTAGTTGGTGAATGTCCTCGGCTCATAGAGACAGATAGCATTAAGAACCGTGATCTGTAGCACCTACTGTAGTTTCCCGAACCGGGAATAGCGTACTACCTGTACGGTTGTTAAACGCTACGTGCGCTCCAGTAACATTGTATCAAAATATGATGTTAAGGCAAGAGACCTTTCTAACGGAGAACCAAATTCGACATACTAGCGAGCAACACGCGTCTTGTTCTGTAACAAGTGAAGCATGTGAAACTATTCCTGGAACACTGCTTGAGCATGCTAAGTTTAACGATCTTGACTTATCCAAATGTATTCTCGACGAGACAGGACAACAAAGGTTGAAGGCGCTCTTGACTGAATAGGAAGATGTTTTCGCGGCGAGAGATCATCACCTTGACTGCGCCAGTCGCTCACGACATAAAATTGACACACAGGGTGCGGCGTCACTGCGTCAAGCGCCATACCATACGGCGTTTACATTACGGCCGGTTGTAAAGCAGAAAATCGACGATATGTTGAAATGTGGTATAATCGTACCATCTGACAGCGAATGGGCATCGCCCATCGTTTTCGTTAAGAAAAGTGATGGTACTAGGTGTTTCTGTGCTGACTATCGTAAGTTAAATGCAGTGACGCGCAAGGACAGTTATCCCATGAAGCGCATAGACGATATCATTGGGTCCTTGGGAAAGGCTAAATTTTTTGTACACTTGACATGCAAAGCGGTTATCATCAAATCTTTGTTGATAAAGACGGTAGGCATAATACGGCCTCGTCTCGCATGAAGGACTATACCAGTACCAGAAAATGCCTTTCGGCCTTTGTAATGCGCCCGCTATATTTCAGCGCTCGATGTAATCTGTTTTATCAAGACTTGACTGGAAATATGTCTTGTCTCTTTGGACGATATATTAATAACGGGAGCGGACGCGGAACGTTTGTTACTGCGTTTGCGTCTGGTTCTGGACCGGCTCCGAGCAGCTGCTGAAACTGAAAAAAATGTCAGTTCGGCCGCAGTTATGCGCCATTTTTGGGTCATGTCATCTCGTCAGATGGATTTTTCCGCAATAATCAAAAGTGGAAAAAGTTCCAACCTGGCCGGTGCCAACGTCGGACAGGGAAGTACAGTCTTTTCTTGGACTAGCCGGCTACTATCGGCCGTTTGTTAAGAACTACGCAAGAATAGCAGCAACCCTGCACGAACATTTAAACCTTTAGGTGTATTAGGCTTAAAGGATCAATCATCAAGCAGCTGTATGGCTTTCCATTCGTTGCCATGTCAAAGAACGCAGATAAAAAATGGTTCTTGAGGCTATATTTGACGACCCAATAAAGCAATAATTCATTTTGAAAGCGAGATTGGAGAAAGGAAATAAATACTGAGCGTTTTTAAATGTAGAATTTATGTGCCTTCCAGAATGATAAAAATTTTGTGCCCTAAATATAGTACTAATGCTGGCATGTCGCATCCGCATAAGCATATTCGCTATGGTCTTGTCGTTTAAGTAATCGATTAAATAATATAAAGTGTATACTCTTTACTTTTTTCTAAGAAATTAGGAAATCCTTCTTTAAATGATATTTTATGCATCAATCCGGGAGCTGATGGTATAACGGCTGCAGCATATTATAAAACAAACACAATTTCCTCGAAATGTTTGTTAAATTGTTACGGTGTAGTGCACCTACAAAATGTGTTTTTCAAATGTACGCAGTCGTTAAGCTACATGATGTGCTTTTGCAACAACTGTATCACCCGTTTTTCCTGTTCTCGTGATAGTATAGAGGCTTAAGGAACTTCTAATGGTATTCATTTCATAACTAATTTTTTAATTATTCTTAAATCCTTTTCATGTCTTGCTCGTTGAACCAGCTATTTAAATTTTCTAGATATCCCAAGCATTTTACTAAGCATTGACATTTACCTTATTTTGTTGTCCGCTTTCGTGAAATCTTTTCAATTTTAAACAGGTCCATAGTCGTACCTTTTGGCATTGACGTTCGTACTATGTTCTTAAGATTTTCACCTGCATAACCGGTAATTTGATAACGTGGGTGATCTGAGGTATTTCCTTTTGTAATATACAGGGTGCCCGCGACCTGAAATAACATGAAAAAACCTGATTTTGACTAAAAACTTGAAAAAACCTGGTTTTTTGAGGCCGTTAGTTGTAAAAATGGAAAAACCTGATGTTTTTATTTTAGATTCGTTCCAATAAGGTCACTGAATAAGGTTGTCCAAATTTCTATGGACGGTGCGTCAGTTAATAGGAAATTTTATAACGATCTTAAATCTGAGCTGAATTTGGGCGATGATAGTCCTGCAATAATTGACGGTGGCACGTGTGGGCTTCACGTGGTAAACGGTGCCTTCCAAGCCGGTCATCAAGCTAGTGGGTGGAACATTGACGGTTTTTTGCGGAGTTTGTATTGGCCGTTTAAAGACTGTCCTGTACGTAGAGCGGAAGACAGTTTTATCACAGGATCAGAGTTATTTATATATGCTTAACATATGTATTTAGCGGCCATATTCAAGCAAAAAGTACGGATGCTACGTCGGCAGTTTGATGTTAGGACGCCTACAAGAACGAGAAAAAACTTTTGTAAATAGAAACCTGAAAACACCTGAAAAATTTTGTAAAAAACCTGAAAAATTGAGCCTGCGAAGCCGCGGGCACCCTGAATATAAAGTACTTCTTGAGACCATTGCAGCTTGTATATTTTTTCAAAGATATGTTCGCCCTTGTAACCCACAAACAACAATTAACATTCAAGGTACTATTGCGACCCAATCAATCTTCAGTCGGTGATTTCAACGGTCATTGCGTGCAATAAATACCGTAATAGCGTGATCATTCGTGACATAATCCTAATGGCAAGTAGCATAGGTTTGGTCAGGAAACAGGCAACGTCATGCGAATATCAATTGCAACATTGCAACTAAGCACAACCTATCAGTAGTATTCCCAGGTGCCTTTACGTACCTAAATGGGTAATGATAACAACGGCCTACGCTGGCTCAACAACAAATCCAATGGCGCGAGCGGCCAATCCACAAGAAATTACTCCCGTCTACCGCTTACCACGGTCAAATAAAGTGGATTTTACAACCCCTTAAACGTGTCAAATATCGTTGATGGTTGGTTGAGTCGCTTGACAATATTTTCTGACGCAATGCGTGTGTCATCTGTGCGTAAAACCAGTCACTCGATATAGGTAGCTCAAGTCGCAATAACAACGTTGTTCTTTCTCTACCAATTGATTTTAATAGCATGCCAAAATCCATGTTGCAATAATCATTGACATTGCTTAACCACGATGAAAATGTCTTCGGAATACATCCTACAAAGTGATTAATTAACGAGGTCATCAGCAACCGAACAAGAAGACTGTAAAATTAGCGTTCGATCAAATATAACGTTCCACAAACCTGCCTGGAAGGTCGAATAAACGTATAAGTCAATCAAATTGACCGATTTTTCAGAAAACGACGTTCGTGTATGGTTCGACTTGATCGTGCAGATGTTCAAACAAACCCCGCTTGGCGTTAGAAACGGAGCCTGCTTCACGCCTTATCAATGCACATCATCACGGATAGCCGAGCAAACACAATCGATGGCTCCGACGTCGTAATTCCACCATTGTTATCTATATAACCGAAAGCGAGCGCAAGCTCCTCGAAACACAATAACTCGGTGATCGGAAATCATCGACAGCTTTGAGACATTTACAACGATTTTCTCTGAATAGTTCCGATTTACTCCAATTGCTAGTTAACGAAATATTACCCGAATCGTTTCGTGTGGCTCTGATATTGCTTGACGACGTCTCTATAGAAACAAGCAGAAATTGAGGCCAAAATGGTGGTGCAAATGTCCATAGATTTGTGTGTATTACAGGTCAATGTGGCGTCGACCGATGGTACTTCAACGCCGAGGATGACGGAACTGGAGCAACATGTATCTGAATTGAAAGATATGGTGGCGACACTCACGATTGGTCAACAACAGTGATCAAATCGACGCAATAACCGGCACAAACACTACAATTGCTGATCACGGTCCCGTGGTAGACTACAACGTTCGATCAATGAAATGTGGTAATACCTCGTCGGTCAAAACTCGTGTAAATATAGGACACCGTGAAAATAGATGAGCAGTCAGTCGACAAACCCAAAGTTTTGGCCTGCAACGCCACGCCAGAACTGTAACGATGCATTACCGTGGGAACCTAAATGCAGTTGCGTCATCGTTTCGTTGATACGTTGTGTTGTTTATCTGTGTATATTCTAGTACATAGCATATATTATATAAACATGTGCGAACTTATTTACTGTTAATTTTTGGAAGAACTGTATGCGTATAATATAGATAATATGTATAATAGTGGTGTGACGTGTACGTATCGTATTTTGTGCCATGTGTATAAAATCTTAAAATTAGTTGTTTTGAAAATAGCAAAGTTTCCAACATATGATATTCATGGCCCAAATTCATTCAAAATAGGGCAGCGGGATGGTTTGGGCATGGGGGATTTTGATGCCAAATGCCATAGGGCACTTTGTAAATTACTATACGAAATTTGGGCACAATTGGCCAACCCGTTAAGAAGTTCGAACCTCATCCCCTCGGTTATCTCTGGTAATAAGAATTTATTTAACTCTTTAAAATTATAACTTTAAAACAACTTAAAGTGTAAAACAACTTAAAATTTTACAATTTGTGTGCCGGGGCTATAGTTTGCTTACATATCGAATTTGAGTGTAGCCCTTGTGTGCCTTAACCATTACACTTACATTAGCGGATATGTAATTGTATTTCTGCTGAATTTTCATGAAAATCTTAAAATTTTATTTTGAGATAGGGATTCCGAGAATTTCATAACAAGAGTTTTTCCAACGCAAAAATCAAAATCTATGTTAGAGAGCTAATTTAATAATTCTAAGAACTCACAACCCGGTTGGCAACAATTATATTAAAAATTAACGGGTTAGGGAGATTTTAAAATTAGGTTTCTTTTGAGTTCCAAGTAATCGGGTTTAGAAAAGTTATTTAAGTGGTTGCGCAGTTAGATCAGGGCTTCAGTCTGCCTCAGAAGCTTCGCAATCAGGGTGAGTACGGTTCAGCCGTTTATTTGTTATTGTGTGTAAAGTTTTAGCTGTTGTATTATACTAAAGAAAATAAACGATATTATTTGTTATAAGTGGTGACACATTAAGGCCTTGGGATTAAGCTCATAAAATTAAATATCCCTTGGTGTTCGCACTGCTGTATAGAAACTTGCTCTTAGTTTGTGTGTAATCTACGGTGGGACCAAACACCCCTAGGACCACGTAGGCTACAGAACAGCAAAGTCAATTTTTGTAGTTGCGCCTGGCCTATCGCGTCTGCTCCATAGCGGTTCTGTATATAGCTTCTCTTTACTCACGCTTGGAAAAAGTGCAAACAAAGCGACAAGATTTCGATTCGTTATGGCAACGGTTGTCCACCCACAAAAATTCAACTGTACCTGGTCGTTACCCTTTCAATTGGATGGCAAGAAATCAGATTTTGAATGGACATTGTATATTGCAGTTGCTTCAATTTCCATCCTAGGATATGACTTCTTAAATAAAAATGCCATGGCTACAGACTCTAAAGCAGTCGTTTGATTTCAGTAAACAATAAACAATTTAAAAGATTGTTCATTCCAATAAATAATGTAACACATCGTATGAAACAGAAAAATCATTGGTGCCTCAAACGAAAATACCAATCAAAGCAGCAATGGTTCATGTGTAGCGATCGAAACTGTTTGTTTAATCTTCGAACGAACATTTGCAAACAAATCTTATACAATTTGAATCTGTTTTAAAGAAATCGATTCGAACGATACCGTTACACACCCGGTGCAACATCACACCCTGCCAACAGGTCCTGCAGTCTTTCGAGCGACCACGACGGTTGTTTGGTACCAAACTACGCATAGCAAAAGAAACATTCTCGTATTTGCAGTTGGAAGGTATCATGTATCATGGTGAATAACTATACACGACTTTTCTCCATATGGTTACCAAAACGATTCCGTCAACCCAGCGAGTACCGACGGCACAAACGAAAAATTCCTGGTCATTTCCGGTGACAAATGTTGCATATTTGACGAACGATTTTGATGGTTGTAAAGTATTTTCGAAGCTGTATTTAGTCACATTGTTTAATCAAATCCCGGTGGCCAAAGGAGATCAGTTGAAGACAGTCGTCACAACACTCTTCGGTCTGTTCATCTTCTGTCGAAACCCAATCGGGCTACGGAACGCATCATAAACAGTTCAATGTTCGATAGATCTTGCGCTGAAAGATCCGCCGTTCACAAAAGCCTACATCGCCGATGTCACGGTGGGGAGCAAAACGGAGGATGATCACATTCGTCATTTGCAAGCAACGCCGGAATACACGGTTGAATCTACACCTCAAACGCACAAAGTGTGTATTTTTCGAGAATTCCGTTAACTTTGTAGGCGTCAACAACTCTAATACATCGTTCACTTTAATTTGCATGCAGATACTGGACGCCCTAGGCAGTATGGTCGCTACGAAAGGACCTGACCCAAATTTGGCGCAATAGAAGCACCCAATATACATTCCGTGCAATGGTAACCGTAGTATCTATCGGGTGTTTTATGCTATATATAATGCGATATGTACCCAACATTCAGACGAGGAATTTATAAGAAAACGTTGTGAGCTTAACAGAAAATATTTGTTGTAACATATTAAAAGTAAAGTTTCATTTCTAGTGCTCAAAAAAGTTATTTGAGAACGCGTAATTGAAAAACAATTTTAACCTGAAAAAATGAAAAAATAGTCATGTCTTAACTTGTTATAAAGCAATTAGCATTCACCGAGCTAGCAAAAGCAATTTGTAAACATTACGGCACCCGTTTCAGGATCTAGTGGCCACCATTGTCGTCGCTTCTGCTGCTTGTGTAAACAGTTGCCCTTCGAATGTATTGACGAGAGCCATTTCGCAGATTGGATTGCAGTGATTATTTCGAGAGCAGTGACAAATGCTATTACACTTCTGGATGTAATCTGCTGATTCATTGCACTTTCAAATGCAAACATCATATCAAACGCACGACGAGATTGTATTGTTTAAAACAATAAGTGGAATGGTTGTTACTATAACACTACGATACGTACAGCGCAAACAAAATTCCAATGTTACTGTTCAGTAGTATGGCATTTATAAACAAGCGTTTGGTAATTTGAAAGCCGCACCCAGATCTATCGTAACGTTAGCACTTCCGGATAAAGCCGCCGAACTGCCGATACTCCAATGCAAGCAGCTAGGGAAAATCAATCAAATCAAGGGTGGTATCATATAACCGTTGGTATTCTTCTCCCGCGCAAGTGCGCTGATGGAGATTCAGGCAAATCCGCGTTCGATAAAGCAATCACCATGTCTGCGCGGTCCAGCACTTCTGGGCATCGATTTCATCATCAGCACTGAGCACAAGCCGGTGGTGCATGCGCGCAGTATGTACACTCCAACACCACATCAAACCCAGTGGCTGTTGTGCGTCGCGGAATTCGTTTGTCAAATCAAGCATATCGCTGGCCAAGGCAACATAGTTGCCTTTCGGCTCTTGTGAAAAATCAGCGATGACGACCACTTCTAGTGTAATCTAGCCAAAGCACAAGTTGATGACGCAGCACTAAACAAGCTCTTTACCGAAATAATGCGTATGGTGGTCCAACAATCGCGCGCGACACTTGTCGAGAACAACAGCATTCCTACGTTCCAACATCAATGCGAACGAAACCGTTCAAACAAGTCCATGGTCTTTGCCGTCAAAGCCTCGCAACGCATGCTGACGAAAGATTCATCTACACTGGAGTCCAACGAGACGTAGCACACTGGCAACCATTTATTTGAATATAAATGAAGGAAAAGAACTTTGGTTAAGCAATTCACGGTGTAAATTCGTCGGCATTGCAAAAAATTTAAGCAATGCAGGGTGTAAATTCCTCGGCCTTGCCAAAATTTTAAATATTATGGGAAAGGAAAACAAACGCTACCACTGCCCCTACTGGTAGCGAGGCCAGTCAGCCTAGATTTTTGCGTATATTAATTTCTTGAGTTCCTAAGACAGAAGGACCAACACCAAGTGGTATGGAAAATGGTTTGGTTCGTCCCTGGCGGATAAATCAAACGATATGGTGGTGCCGTCACTCTGAAGGCTAAACAGACTTAGGCTGTCCCCAGGCACTATGTAAAAGAGATTTCCCCTTTTTATTGAAGAAACTGGTGAATTAGAGGATTTTTAAGGGTAGGGTATGTGTGAATTTTATCCGAAGGCCTAGGTTTGGGAACCGGTTCTTTTCCATTATCCCCGCCAGCCCACGTTTGCCCAAAAATGCTTAGTTTCTGGAAATTTTGGTATTTAGTGATCCTCGAGACCTCCCCTGATCATTTCAACCAAAAAATAGAATTTTTAAAATTTCAGATTTTTTGGGTACAAGGGGATACTCCCACCCTTGGGAACCCAAAATTTTTTTCTTAAAAATTAGATTTTTACCCACCATTCGACGCGGCTTGAGAGCTGAATCGACTGGTGATACTTTTAAAACTTTAATAAACTAGATTGCGCCAGTGTTCCTAAATTTCGAAGAATTTTACAGAAGTTTCAAACCATGAATATTTTACATCAGAATATCGAGAGTTTAGGTAAACTCATGAAGGCAAGATGCCTAAAAATAAATTTATTGTTAATCGAGGCATCACACTTCTGTTGTTTTGCTCAATTGCATAGAGTAGTTGGTGTCTATTACTGAAGCATTTTCCATTAAGTCTATTATTGTATTTCTGGTGGGCTGAATATGATCTATTCGTGTTGTTTTCTTTGTTTGGTTCTTAACACTTTACTGCAGCTGTATCGTGCACTGATAAACTGTTATTGCTATGAATAGCCCAGATTGGAATTGTCGCATCGCAAGCCAAAACTTTATGTATCTCGAGGTTGGAAGACAATATGCCGTGTTCTCCCAACAGGTCTAAAATTTGGACCGGATTCTTCCTATCACAAGCTCCAAGTAAAATTCGCAATTTTTATTGAAATCCGATTTTGCATTTATAAATAGAACGTTGATTGCACGGATCGGAGAAAGCGACTAAGTATCGGGAGATCTTATTTACCTCACCTTTTTACTACAAATTACGAGCTACTTCAAACAGTGTTGCGAATTGATAGAACGGTCTTTCCACAGTTAACAAGATACTTTGATGGAATCAGTATACCAAATGTAGTATATAAATGATTCACCATTGGAGAAGCACCAAATGTAATATAGTTACTTGATTATTAAACTTTTTGCTGCCATATCGCTTCTTCTAAGTAGGCCTACAACACAAAGATTTTTACTTTTAATACCTTGTTTAAAATATACTACAAAACAAAGAAGACAATAAAACACATTTTCTTAAAAATTAATATCCAACGCTAGTAATATATATATCGAACAATTCAATGCCACAAATCATAGTAAGGTATTCTGCTGGTTACGATTAACACTAACTAAACTACTAGTATTGTATGCATGCATTGAACTACCATTTACAGTGGAGCGACAAGTTCCTGCCTTTGGCGCCGCAAATTCTAATTTTCGTATTTAAAGCAAAAACTCTAATATATATATGGAAATAGAGATATCCACAAAACTTTCAATAATTTCGAATCCCATTCTACTCCATTTGAATGGAAATTTCCTTTCGAATGCACTGAGGACCAATACATTTCTATAATAGCGTCGCTTCTATTTCTCTGATTATCCCGGGAAAGAGCAGCTATCCCTTACCTACGCTGACGGACCTTGGAGAACTACGGATAGTTTTTGTTTTATAATTATAAAAATTTAACAAATACGTCGGGACAATCCGGAATTCCATGGCCACATTCAAAAATTTAGTGACTGCGAGTTGATTCGAAAATGTCGAGACGTCAGTCTTTACATATATGCTTTCATGTGACCTTCATGGAAGAGATTTTGTCGTCAATATATATATATACAGACACATTTACGTTTTTTAGACGGTCAATTTTAGTGTATGCTATATTAGCCTTAAACCAAGGAGATGAATTCATATCATTTGATCGTTTCGGGTTTACTGGTTAGGTGGAAACCAAAAATACCTACTCTATAAATTTTCAAAGCTGTATAAATTGAGTTTTTCGGCTGCCTTCAGCTTTCTGACGACCATCACATGGTTGTCGGTGGGTAATTGGGTTGGAAGCAACAACCCTAACGTTGAGAATATTCAAGCCTAAATGCGAATCCTTTGTTAAAATAAGTTGAAAGTTTATCAGTTAAGAATGTAAGGAGCTACCAAGAGATGTATCAGTCTACCTGAGGTAAGGGTTACCGTTACACAAAGGTTGCGCAATTTTCAAAGTAAACGTTGTTGCTTCTCGGGCAGAGGGAAAGTACTCAGGCTAGGATAAATCTGTCAGTTTTCACGATGTGGCTGTAATGTGGCGGCTTGGCCGTTAACCCTCTCATGCCCACAGGTCCAAATGGACACAGCGCACATTGCGACTCGTTGTGTTAACTGAGTTTGTCGTATAGTGTATATACGTGTGAACGTGCGTTGTTATTCGCTCGCATTGTGAGGTTCCTTAAGGAACCGAACAATAGCTCTCAGATAGCTCAGTGGTTTGCGTACACAAGTTTCAACCGTACGTTTCGGGTTCGATCCCTGGCGCAGGCTTGAGTTTGTCAAACAATGCACGATATATACACAAATTAATTCGGACATGAAAGGGTTAATTAAAAATTAACCTATCGCATAACTAACCCTCTCATGCCCACTAGGTCCAAATGGACCCAACGGACATTGCGACTCGTTGTGTTTACAGAGTTTGTCGTATATTGTACGTTTGAACGTGCGTTGTTATTCGCTCGCATTGTGATGTTCTTTGTTTGCAAATTGTTTTTTAAACATTAATTACCACTATTTATAATGCTAAAATATTGTTTTTTTAGCTTGAAAGTACGTTCACAGTAGTAAAAATTCATGAAAATATTTTGTATTTTTAAGCAAAATTTATCCCCCCACTTTGAAATTTCCCCCGAGAATGAACATGGGGGCCCGCGAAGTTTCCCCCTCCACTTTTTGGAGGGCTGTGGACAATCATGATTGTCATAAATGCTTCTACTTTGTGTCATGTCATCATGAAGATTTGCTTTCGCTTCGCTGGCCCTTTGGATCACTATTTTTTCTAACGTTCCAAGTAAGTGCGCTGTCCCGTACTATCAGTCGAGCAGGCGCGTGTTCAATTCACGTGGGTACCTGAATTTTTACAGTTGGACTCGTCGTTGTTCCAAGCAAATAAATAATGTTCCTAACGTTTAAAATCTATATGGGACTAACATCGCATTAAGAAAAGGTGATTGAAGCCCTTGCTATATCGTTTATTCCATTGATGTGAATTGATAAATGAAGAACTATATGCCAGATTCGACAATACACAGTTTCACAAATACTAACAAGTAAAATTATAGGAGCATGGATCACAATGTAGCAGGTTGCAGGTTGGAAATATAACCCCAAAATTGTAGAATCCAAAGGTCTTTGCGAACCATCTAGTTTTCTATTTGCGCAACGGTAGTGAATTTTGCCACATACGACGGTTTGCATATATATATCTTTATGATATTATAATTTAGTATTCTTGTCATTCTCACGGATGCATTATTGATCCAGCGCGTCAATGAAATTATTTAATAATGAAAGTCAACTTTCTATGAAAGTGCGTTAGTACTCAACCGATTAATTTTGTCGGCGTAATGCTAGGCCGCCGTTATTGAATTGTTCTTATTATACACTACAATGTTAAACTGCATTACTTATTTATAGTTCTAGTCAGAAATGGTCATGTTCAGTACACACTTAATTTTTGTTCGAAGGCTCACATAGCTGATCAGGAGACTATTTTCGTAATTATCCTCAAATCCATCTATAATTTGTTCGATTTTAACGTACTGATTTCGTGCTTGTTTAAATTAAGCTGTTACCAGACTATTCGAACTTAGTCATAAGTATTGCTATACACCTTCATTAAAATTTATGGCTTTACCAGCACACAACGTCCCCGTCCGCAAACTGGAAGAAGTATTTAAGAATGGTTAATTTATTCAAGTATCTATGTGCCACCGTTTGAAATGAAGACTTGTAACTCAACCTTAGTGAATCCAGTACTAAAATTTGCTAAAATGAATGAAAACAAGTGTAAATTTTTTTATGCATTTTATGCGAGAATAAACCTAACCCACGCCCATCAGTTGTAAGCCTGTTTTGCTATTTCGGTTCAAAAATCTGTTACTGAACGTTCTTTGGTAAACCATAATCCGGCGCAAAACTGTTCGCGAACACAAAGCTCTGTGATAGTAAATTTGTGTTCACTAAAATTCAAGAAAAATTGCCGAATTTTTTGCGAACGAAAATATACCGGATTTGGATTCGCTGAATTTGTTCGCGAACACTGTAACCTAAACCACATGAACGATTGATTTGTGACGTCAGTATTACGTTAAATTTGTTCGCGAACACAGACAAATACGAATCAGAAGCTGATAGGCGTTCCATAACAGTTTTCACTGCAAATTCAAAATCGTTAAAATTCTGTTCGAACACAAGCTGTAATTTTAGGTGCTTGTTTCTGATTTTGCCAATTTTCTGTTATCGAAAAGTCGAAGAAATTTCCGCATTTGATTCGTAACAACGGTTTGCGCCTCGCTATCGGCTTTTACAAAATAGGATAGTCGATGGGCGCATCTTAAGTTTACTCGCGCATTATTAGTCAATGAAAGTTTGACTACCTAAACTGCAGCGCTGCTTATTTTTCTATAAGTGGATGAAAATACAGAAATTATACTACTTTTGCAGAGATATACTTATGGGAAAAAGTATCTAAACACCCCATTCGATTCGTTCTTTATTCCTAATGTGGGTACTTCGAAATTATTAATTGGCTAAAGCCAAATTCATGAGCAAAAATTTACATGAAACTAAATGACAAAACACAAGGGCGATGACATTTAAAGCATACATGCTTAAGGTGTCCGGGCGATCGGTGAAGGGTGCGCGGCCATTGCGGCGTCGCGAACAAGAGCAAGCGGTTCTGCGCCTGCGGCGCCACCAATGGGGTCGGGTTATCTATCGGACGTGGTGGTGCGACCCTCAGGAGGTAAACTCCTGTGAGCATGTATGATTTAAAGTTCAATTGTTATATTTATATAGCTTACACCAGATATATGTACTTATTTATAAAAAGCTATATACGTATACAAATATTTATATTATGTTATATATATATATACTTGCATATATACATATATCTATGTGTATGTATATATGTTCTAAAAGTATTTTTATACTCAACATCAAATTATGTATTATCAATTTATTAATCAGCCAATATTTACAAGAGTCCACCATAGAATATCATTAAAAAT
Organism: Trileptium ribeirensis; assembly: GCA_030248225.1. NCBI lineage: Eukaryota > Metazoa > Nematoda > Enoplea > Enoplida > Thoracostomopsidae > Trileptium > Trileptium ribeirensis. The sequence goes on from JASANE010018197.1 coordinate 75,000, forward strand.
ACGGCACTTGGCAGTAAATCTACTATGTATTTGGGTGCCACAACGAAATACATATATGTATAAGTCAGGGATGAGACAGGGAAACACATGTATATATTGCCAGAGCGTAACCGGAATTCCGGCTCCGGTTAATTTTTGCCGGATTAATAAAATTTTATCATTTCCACACAAAATTAGCTAGCACATTAAACCACAGCTGAAACACTATTCTTGATGCTATTTTATAACATAAAAATATGTTCTTTCTTTGTGTGCACTCAGGCACCTTTGGTTAGCTCTTTTAATTTCTCAACGCACATTTAGCTTCCTCTACCAAAAGTTTATAAGGCACAAAGAAATAACAAGAATTAATCAAACATTAGCACATTTATAACTTTTCAAGTACTCCGTAGTCCAGGATTTGGTAACTATGTAGCTAGAGTCGAACGGTTCCGATTTAGTATTTTGCGACAACTGTACTGCGAACTGTATTTTTGTCAGTTAAATTGCTTGTGAGAACACATCATAAGGGAATTTACAGAATTTCACATCGCTGAGGACTGTCTAACAACAGTACTTCACACAGTGATGGGACATGGGGATGGGGCAAATGTAGCAAGTCGGTTTCAGTTGCCTGTTTTTAGGTTCGAGACGGAACTTCCCAAGCCCATTTTAAAGATACAGCAATACAATACACCAGCACATCAGAATAATCAGTGGCTGTCATTTTCAGCACATATTAGTGGCTTCCCACAGGTGACCCTATCTGCAAGGTGGGGGCATAGGATGCGTCGAGAAAAAGCCAAATCTTGTAACAACTGATCAAATTCTTTTTTTTCAGTTAATCCACGACACACGTGGTAGTGTTATACGCCTTTTGATCGCGAATGGTTTCGCAAACTGGTGGAGCCTAGCTCTGTGAGCTGAGAAGTTTGGAAAACAGGTCGCGTTTCGGGTTCGTGGCGGAGGTTGAAAAATTTGCGGTTACTTCCAACAGGATTTTTCATCTATTCATAAAGTTATTGGTAAATTAATAACGTAACAAGGTTGGCGGTAACATTCGAAATTTATAAAATCACAAGGAAATTATAATTTTAAGAAAATAATTTATACGTTGTAGTGCATTAATCATTTCTGAATTGGCTGCTTTTGACGTAAGCATAACTGCTATTATGCATCCGACTGCCCAACTCGTACGAAAAAATGTATAGTCTTATCTAGCCTTCAACGTACAACTAATTATTGAAAAATGCCAGATCTTCACAATTTTGTTGCTATAATATAGCATGTATAGCCCCGCGCAGCATCTCATAGGGGTAGCTAAACACCTAACGTACTTTTAAAACGAAATCGGTTTCACTAGTAAAACAACCATATATACCTATTATTTAGCACCAAAAATCAACAAGCTCATTAATACTTTTTCAATTTTACCTACTGATAACATCAGGTTCCGGCAAAAATCGAAATTCCGGGTTCCGGCTCCGGCTAATTCCAGTTCAGGATACTCACCATATATATAGGTATAACGTGGTCGTCTGGTTGAACAGGTGTTAACGGCCTGCTGTTCAATAGAAAGGTAGTATTTCAACCTGTTAGGCTTTTCTATGGAGGCTTCCACAGCCTATGGGTTATTAGGCTTTTCAGCCTACTTTTATGGAGGCTTCCACAGCCTATGGGTTATTAGGCCTTTCAGCCTACTTTAAAGCTGGTAGGTTCACCCTGAACGATGCGAGACTTTTCAGTCTTTGAAATAAGGCGTTTCGGCCTGACTAGGCAATCTCAGCCTTCCAAGAAAGGGTTTGCACAACCTGTGATTTTGAGGCTTGTTCAGCCTGCGTCAGTGAAAGGCTTTTCCAGCCTATTGCAACCGAGGCTTGTTCAGCCTAAGAAGAAAAGCAAAAATAATATTATGTTCCACACTTCAAAATTTAATGATTCTTGTAACCGACAACACTACTGCTGCAAACTGAGCTCAAGAACTACAACGATACAACTTATATATAGCTCCTCTTTAAATGCCAAGCCTAATGAAAAACAGCTATACCGCAAATTTAACATTTCGTAAAATATTTTGTTCTCTTCAAGCTTATAATATTATCACAAAAACTAGTCAAAACATAATCGTAATTTTTTCGTAACCGGACGGCTGAGAGACGCCGACGCTCCGATTGCCAGTATCGCTACATATACATACATATATATCTAGTGTATGTGACTAATGTTATTTATAAATATATATTTACAATCAACGTCAGTATTATCAAATTTTCAACCAATATTTCGAAGAGTCCACAATAGAATTTGATTAAAGAGTACGGTACTTAGCAGCATTACTACTACACTATACATTAGGGGATCACAAGGAAACACTTGTCCACAAATTTTAGTTCACATGAAAATGCCAGTTGCACTGCGGACCTACTATGCGCCAACTACAGTTAGTTGTTACGGAGTTAGGCACAATGGCAAATTACATTTTTTTACAAATATTTACTTTTGTTTTTTGAGACTAGCAGCCACCTTTCGGGACTCAGGTTAATCATAATCATAGCTATGATAACAATACGATACATACACTCACTGTGAAACCTTGAGCCAGTAGATCTAAATGCATCCTGTAGTTATGGGCGATAATAGTAAACGATCTTAGCTTCTATGAAAGCGTGACTATTGACACCCCCTGTTTCTGCAAAATTGCAGCAAGAAATCGCTAGCGTAGTTAGCTATGCTATAGTATGACGCATGCAACTTAACTCGGTACAGCTATTCCGCAGTTATCCCATACAACCAAAATACAATCAGAATTAAAAGTGGTGCGGGCGGAGGACCCGCAGAGCGGGGCAAATTCAGTGCCCCCGGGTAAAGCGCAGAATGCTGAATGTGTGTGGTGTTGAATGCTGTGAGGGTAAATATTGAAGCGCACGAGTGTTCATTAACATATTTTTGAGTGCTCCCCGTTATTGACTGAATGGTGCAAAAATCAAATGAGATGTCTACAAAAGAATATTGTGAAATCTGGAATGAATAGCTAAAGAGAGATATCGTAGCATCACAGAAACCGGGTGTTGTGATATGACCTAGATTGGCTTTGGCCAATACCATAGTGTTTTGGCTTAGTGTCAGTGCTTAGGCTCCTTATTCTGCGTTGAAAAAACAACCTTTGAAAACCAGTTAAAATATTAAGATCGACGAAAGTTTTGGTTGTTGTTTACTACGCCGTATGTGCACTCGGATCTGACGCTTTTTCACACTGTGTATCTTGCCGATAGTCAGCAAATAGAGGCAACGAAAATTTTGTGTTATCGCACACTGATTTATCCTAAATATCCTGAAAATATGCCGCAGTGACTTAATAGGTATTTGGAGTAATAAAATTTTCTAAATTTCGGAGTCCGGAGTGTTTGCGGAGTCCTAATCAGTTTCGAATGGAAGTCAGCTATTAATTACTTGAAAACGTAGAACTAATACGTAAAGATCATCTTAGATACATATGTCTACCTAAGTTTGTGTTTGCTTAATAATTTGAAGGGCGGTGCAGAATATCCTGCCGCGCTTCCAACTCTGAATATAACACTCTAGTTTCTAAAATATGTGTATAGTACCACGAGATTCGTAACCAATTTTACACTGTCATTGATAGGTCGGATTCTCTGTAACACAGCACAATAATTATTCCGAAAACTGCCTTAAAAGCAAAATTGTGGTATATTTTACAATGATTAATCATCAATAGTGAAAATGTGTGCAATCGCTTGTACCCTTATTTGGATTAATTAGTAACTCGAAAGGCGAGGGGAAACAAAGCGAGTGGCTACTCTACGCTTAGAAGCAATATTTCGTCGTTCCAAATCCCCATCTATAGTCCACGAGTGGCAACGCTATGGCCACTTTAGTCATATATCAATACAGAACTATTTATCTTCTCCTCCCAATGACCAAAAAAGACAAAAATATGACAACTTTTAAGAACAATACGACTACTACTTTTGGTCCCAAAATTTTTTGTCCCGGTACCGGCCCGCAGAGTTAATAACACTCCCAGCATGGGGTTAAAACAGTGAGACCAACGTGTTTAACGGTTTAAATAAACCCTCAGATTATATCGCTCACGCACAACAAACAAAACACTTTCTTTTCAAAAACTCTGAAAAATGTCCTTTTGCGTGTATTTTAAAACTTTAGCTCATAACTCGAAAACGTCTACCCTGACAAAAATGAATAAGGGTAAAGTTGTAGATGTCGTTGACTTGATTGTGTACTGCTTATTCATTTTTCGATGCGAAGCCTGCGTCGCGAGACATGGGCCCAGAAACACTGCCACCCGTATGGCCTGAATTAGCAAAGAACTACTAAAAACTTTTTTGTCATTTTGACCTGGAAGATGGAGTCGGAGCTCTTAGTGTTAAAATAAAAGGCCCATCGTTATCATTTATGCTCTCAAATAAGAAATTTTCGTAATCCATCCATTCGGGGAAGAGTTATGAACGACGTCGACAGACAAGACAGAAATTTCCGACCATGTCAGTTCCCCCTGGTTCATACCACTTTGAAAAATATTGCTGCTCACCTGTTTAAACCCCATGGTATTTTTTTTATTTTGCTTGTAAAAACGCCCCCGGGCGACAAAAATGGCAACTTTGATTTTAAATTCCAACGCGAAGCTAATACTATCATTTTCCCCGAAAGATACTCTTATTAAGTAAGATATTTTTGTAGCTTTTATTACGCGACTTATTAAATATTTTAGCATTTTGTATAGCAAAACACTAATTTTAACAATTAGATTTAGAAGTCCGCGATTGAGCTGTGGACTGATACCATTCATAAAATTTCCAGCAGACCGGTAAGCCAGATATAACGTAGTAATAGGCAAGATAGGCAAGACACGGTTAACATTTGAAATACAAACTTTCATATACGTACATACCAAAGTGCAAAATTTACTTCAAAATTCAATTACCCCATTGTAGATTTGACCATTCGCTACTACAATTTTAGTTAACTACATTAAGTATAACTTGTGCGATTTCTATAATGTTATGTTTGTTAAACGTCTTGTTTATTCCATAGTTTAAACACCAATTGCTTATTATTGCTGCATCTTTGTGTAATGAACGTACTTTTTAGTAATTAACAGCACTAATGAAATGGTAACTCCACTTTTTTTACATATTAACTATATTTCCCTTGTGATTCTCAGTTAAGGTCTATCTTTAGTACCATTTAACGAACTAGTTATTTGGCCTTAATGCATAGCGTTCACATGGAGGGTGGCGGAGTACATCGATACTGTGGACTTATACCCATGCACAGCCAATAAAGAATATGAAAATCTCGCCTTTTTGAGCAATAAATTAGCAACAAACAGTAGCGATGGATTAGCGCAATACGAATGAAAATCGAACATTTTTTTGCATATAAACGGCACGACCGCCCTACTGTTAATAAAGCCTTACACCATTTGTCTTGTAAACTTATGGTTATGTTTATATTCGGTATTTCTTACTCTTAGCTGAGATGGCGGTTACCCAATTCCACACCCGGGGAAAACCAATTGGCCATATCAATTCACAAGTTAGTACTTGTACAGCGGTTGTGGACAGGCACGACATAGCAAAACCCAGTGCAGAGCTTGCATTTAGCATACCCGAAAACGGTCATGCCAATCTTCAAAAATTAAAATGGATTATGCTCACGAGACTTATTATGACAAGGAAATACGGAGGAACTAACGTTCTTCCTGAGGAATTGTCAATTTTACAGAGGAATCAACTATGTGAAAGTTTGAAATCCCTATTTATGCCCTTTAGCTAGGCACTAAGACGGATTCATAACATCTTCCCCCGAAAAGTGGGCTAAAGCAGCTCTGGCCGGGGCCTAAAAATCATGTTATAACTCGGCAACCGGTTTAGATATGTGATTGAAATTGAGTTAATTTGGTAGAGCATGTAAGTATATATAAGATTGTACATAATGGTTTGCTACGCAGTTAGCTTACTATGCTATATTTGTGTCAAAACGGGTTCTAAAATGGGCCAATAAGACAAAAAATACCCTAAAATGGTCATATCTCCACAACCACTCGAGATATATTGACAGTTTTGGTGTCATGTTGTGCAATAATAATTTATCCTCTCTGTATTTCGGTATGGTATACTATTATTGACGTTGTTTACGTTGGAGAGCTAGGTCAAAAAGGTTTTTCAATGGGCCCTTGTGATCAGAAATACACGAAAATGGTAATATCTACGCAGCTGCTCGAGCGATATAGATGTTTTTGGCCTCATTTTGTAGAGCAATTCATGATTACTTTTGTTATTTAATGCTCAATATAAATAGAACTGTGCACATCTCTATAAAATACATTTTCAACACTCATAATCATAATTCACAATCTTGGCGATATGGCAAGGTACTAGTTTGATTCTTTATCCTTTTGCTTAGAGTGCAAGGCGAGTGGAAATAAGCAGGTAGAATATCCATTTTCGATTCATAAATGACTCAATTTAAGTCAAAACTCTCGTTTCCGTAACATATAAGTTTCCTTGTGCCCACAAGCACATACCAGCACAGATGAAACATCTTTCTCGGAATATTTTCCACAAACTCCTGTAAATTTTGACTAAAATAATACATAAACAAAATTTATGTTTCTTGTATACCCGAGTATGCTTACAGCCCTAGATAATATTTTAATACCCTTGACCGTTGTTTCTATAATTCAGATAAGCATACATGAATATAATCACATTGGGAAGCAACCGGAATTATGGTTTCGGTGAAAATCTCGTTCCGGTTCGACCAAAAGCTAAAAACAATATCGACACATGGATTCCGGTTACATTTTGTGTTTAAAATTTATTATGTGTATTCCTACAGGTGTGGCTACAATAAACATTTTTATATAAGAGTACAGCAAACAAAAAATGTCAGCTGAGAGTTTGGAGCTATTATTGTTTCATCTATTCAGTTATCTGCGGAGTATTCACAAGATGAATTTATTTGAAATGCAAACCACGGTATGGATGCTCAAATATATGTCAAAATTTTGTAAATTAAACACCATACGACAGGATTCTGGTTGCGTACGCAAAGAGAAATCAAAATTTCGGGGTCAGTTGCGACAATCGGAAAAGGAAATACCCAAAGGGAGCTGCAGGTAAAAATTCCTTAAACTGTCTTATCCTAACGGATCCCCTAAAATGGTGGAAACAACTTAAAACCAAATTTTCAAAAGTCATTGTGGAACTAGCTTTTCGGTTTCTGCTCATTTGGAGACAAAATTATTATCAATATCCTTTGTAACTCTGTATTTTTCGTTATCGACTTACAAACCTTGCGGTTGGATTGCTGAAAGAGAAGCGTTTTTGAAGCACCCAGTCGGTAAATAGGGTTGTCCAACACTTCCTGCTCTGTGCCGAAATCCATGTTACAGCATACTTATTAAGCAGTAAAAGTATTATCACAACTTCATTCAACTAAAGCAGAGCAGTTGTTAATAATGTACATGCCTCTTTGATAATTTACTTTCAAAACTAAATAAATGAAAACTTCTAAGATTTCTCAGTGAATAACGCTATGACTATTTAACCACGACGTAAGAAAAAACAGCGAGATCAGCAGTCTACGCTCAATGCGCAGCGGGATATTCAGAGAGTGACACAGTGTATGAAAGAAATACATTTAGGAGAATGCAATTTCATTGTAGTGGTGGACTTCAAAACCAGCAACATACCATGTCGATTAATAGACGAGATTTTAATGTTTCTGGGTCTCTATAAGTCCCAGAAAGAAACATATTTGTCTTCTCCAAATTCATTGCAGCGGAGGCCCAGGTGTTTCGACCTGCTAAAGTTCCCATGGATCATGCCCACAGCTAAATGTTGGTCTCCCCAGTTACCTTTCTGCTCAACTGAAAATTATCAAATCTTTGTCAAATGGCAAAGTGTATAAATTTTCCTTATTTTGGCTAAAAAATTCCTGAGTTTTCCCTGCGGAGCTAAAAATCGCTAAAATTTTCCATTTTTATATAATCAGAAATGCCGTAAGTAGTTGCCAAATTACACATTTACGTTTTCTGACAGTTACAGCACTTTATGGTCCCCTTTGCATTCCCACAGTTCGAACAGAGGGATCCTAGATCACATCCCAAGTATAATTTGGTAATCTGGAGATGCCAGTTTATCACGATAATATTTATACAGCCATCGTATTTAAAAACTATATTACCTTGTTGACTACGTATAGACTGATAATACCAGGTTCTGGTGACGTTTAAAATTTAGGGTTCCAGACTAGGATACTCACTATATGTCAGATACTATATATGTCTCTATATCCTATGATATAGTATATAATAATTCCTATCCATAAATAGAACAAAGTAACCGGAATCCCCGTTCCTTAAGGATTTGTACTCTAGTTCCTGCTAGTTTTTGCAAGAATAGAGGTTCCAATTTTCGTTTCTGGAGACTCTTCAAGGACACAAAAGCAATAATACACCAGAAGTACATCAAGACAAAGGTGGCGATAATTTTAACCACTTCTACCTATTTTAGACCCTTCTAGACCTCTATGTACAACTGATGAAAAACCCAATTAATAATAATTGACAATTTATCCCGATGTAGTGCGTCATTTGGGCATCGACGGTCAATGTACGTTTTAAACAATGAAACCACTATGTCTAACCAGTTAACACTATAAAACAGTCATTCAATAACAACAAGCAAGAAACTCGTTTATCCTTCATTTTCGTTTATTTAACCGTAAACAGATTGATAAACCAGCCTCTAGTTCCGGTTACTCACTGATAAGTAAGTGACAGGTCGTTCATGGACGACTGTTCTTTGGAAAATACTGCTAAGCACGGCGATAAAACGCTGTGTTTCTGAAAAGACAAATGCTCCTGATCGAGAAGCTACTTTCGCCCAGTACCGCGTAAAACTAAATATTATAGTGTTCCAATATGCTGTGTCGCGTTAACCCATATAATCCTGTTGCACTTGTCGTACTTCAGCAGTCGGTGGGAACGAGCGTCATTTGCCGGTGATTCTAACTATTAGAATATCGATGTCTCAATAATAAATTGTACCCGATAGCCAACCGAATGTCAATGGTGAAATATTGAAATTTCCATCAATGCGCTATGTTGGCTAAACTAGCGACTGTGAAGTTATATTTGGACATAGCATGTTCAGCGTCCAAGAGCATCACACACGGCAAACAGGCCGAAATATTTTGTGTTGACTTTGCTGCTAGCACTTGGGCGTAGTGAACCTATAATTTAATTTATGTATATATTTTATGCGTGGAACCCAGGTTTCATCAGTAATTACTTAATTCGAAGGTTGGACGAACCCTATCAGTGCTTACAGCTGCAACACGATCCATTTTGAGCCCGGGAAATTTGGTTTACAACGAAACTGATGACAACAGAAATTCGATAAAAAATTAATGTCGACGTAAGAATGGACAAATCTGCAATGTTTGTGGCTCAGCAACTGTATAGAACCTGATTTTCAACTGTTTTGGACCATGTGAAAGGTCGTTTTATATGAACTACATTTATGTACCACCAGTCCACATGTTCGGAATCGCAACAAACTGTGTATTGAAGAATGCAGCCAGGTGCCCGGGTTCACATTGTGACAGTATTGCCTGACAAAACCTGCATGTCACCCGCTATCGACGCACGCTTCCTTCCAATTAGCCCCTTTAATTTTTTCGAGTTTTTCCAACTAACTAGCCAGTGTTGGTTTGAAGCTTTTTCATTGATATTGAAATAAACTTGAGACTGGTAACTGGTCGGATGAACCTGAAAAATGGCCGATTTTAATACAATATTGTAGCTCATACTTTTGGGTCTTGTAGCTAGTACAATACTTCTACGCCGTTTGCGATACAACTCATAGGAAATCGGCAGGTATCTACCTGTGGTGGTCAAACAGAGGAGCATCCTATGCGTGTGCGTCATAGTGAGATGCTTGCATTCAAATAGATTACACGCAAAATGAGTTTATATCAAGATTGAACACAATTAGAGTTAGCATATTATTATCTACAATGACAATAGTAAAATATTATTCGACTCGTATAAAATAAATATCATAGCTAAAAGAACGCGAGGAGCGTAAACCACACATCAGTTTTTGCGTAAATTAAGTAGTAAATACGTATAGTGTTATACACTGATATGCCTATTAAATAATGCTCAAAAACGTACCATTACACTATAAAAGCGAAGACGCCGGTTGGGGACCTTTCATGTTGTCAAGCTGACTGTACTGTTGTCGCATGAATCCAATTCTACCAACATTAAAAATATACTAACTAGAATAAATCAGACAGTGCCATAACGAAAGGGTCGGCAGCAGGGTATTTTTTTCAAAATGGACCCTGGGTTCAGCATATTTCTTTTGAGTCCAGACCTTAAACGTTAGGACTAAATTTCAGTTTTTGTCTCGAGATATTTACGAATTTTGACACAATAAAGAAACGCAATTCTATAGCCATAATAAATTTACACCACCTCCAACTGCAAAAGATTGGCGAGGTGCCCAGTGTCTGCTATCGTAATAGGTTAATAAAGAAAACTAAGGAATATGTCATTGATATTGTAATCTAAGAGGTTACATGTACCTTTATTTGTACTGTAAACCGAACGAGTAAAACAACCGATAATATAAGCTGGTAGTTAAATATTTGGCCAAGCTATAATAATGTTGAAAATTATAAGTGGTTCTGTGTGCAGACATCAGCAGTAATCGAAATTATGAGCTCGTGGTGAACAGATAGCGTAGTATATAGAAATTGGCGGATGCCATTATGCATTAAAGCGGTGACCCGGATGCGTGCAATTTTTAAATAGGTACTGTCATGTTATCTCGGAAGTGTCTTGAGAAATACAGGTTCGATACTGACATGAACAGTGCACCAAATTTCCTGTATGCCTTTGTCAAATGCACAGCATCTATGGTTTATGGAGTTCCATCACGCTAAGTATATTTTGTATATCTTTTAAACTGTATTAATCTGCTTATTACGTACGTTGATATTTATATATGTTATGAAGAGATTTCTCATTACGTATGATCCCAAGCAAACGCAAACCTAATAAAATTTATTAGCAAACCCTATGTCTCCAAATCCGGAACTGCCCTGGGTCCAGCAAATATTTTTTGGGTCCGTCCAGACCCACGTGTGTACCCAAAAAAACTTGGTTGGTACGCTGAAATACTTAGACAAAGCGAAGTTTGTTTCTCCAAAAGAGCCTTTTTGAAGTAAATTTTTGAATCCGGGTGTTGATACTACAGCTTGTGCTCTATATAACAATGCCTATAAAATAAGAAAAGACAAACATAAACTTAGTGATAATGCTATGATCATTTTTTGCGTTATATTGAATAAATTAGTGTTCATCATAAATTTAAATAGTGCCCACTACAAAACAGAACTGAATGACTGGCAATGTCTAGTACAATGCTTTTGAAGTTTAAATATAAATTCGGAAATTGGGATATAAAGTTTCATGTCCAAATATTCTATATATACGTGAATTTTGCCGGGATATGGTACACCACACCCTTGCCCACCACTATTGAAAACGCTAATGTTACCGGTATCGCTGCGCTATAATACAATCGACAATAACTAACTATCAAAGGTTGACGACCATTAATTATTATATACCACTTTAGTAACCAAAATAAGACATATTCTGTAAACATCTCTATACCAAGTTCTCGTACGAATTAAACTGGTCAAATTCCTAGTAGCCAATATTTTCGATAATTTTTTACTTAGCCAAATTTCGAGTAACCATATAGATACACTGACCTCTCCACAGGCGGGGTCCCCAAATTTTGGAGTTTCCCAGGACATGCCCCCACGTAGATTTTGGCTTCCCTCAGGTCAGCCGCATAGTATTTTTGGCATTTTATGTGACATCGAAAATGATCTCGTCCTAATAAAAAGGTTATAACAAAATCCAATATTATTGCTTATATTTCGACTATATATTAATCACAAAATCGTAAGCAAAATAATGCGCGGCCTAGATAAATGCGATTTGAGTAGGTTTAATGGGTCATTTCACGAAACCATGTCATTAGTCTGGGGGTGGCTACATCGGCACGGTTTGGCCCATAGCACCAGGCTTTTGCAAGGAAATTGAAAGTCGCTGTGAGATGTAGTAGTAGCGTGTCCGACGGTCATAATGAGGTATGGTGGACCTCTGTACCCCTAACATAGCAGGAGCCAGACCCCCAAACCCGGGTTGGCCAAATGAAGCCAAAAACACATGTCCCAATATAACCGTTCGCCGTATCGCTAGCACGTGGTACATATGTGTTTTTCATTTCACTGTGATCCTGTGATATCTGCTAATTTTTCCGGAAAAACTTGGGAGTAAGCATCGACACTGAAGCTGACGTCAAGCTTCCGAAAATTTTTTCGTGTCATGTAGCCCCCCCCGACCAAGGTCAAATATGACAGCTTGCGTACGATGGTAAATAACGTCAAATTGCGCTAGCGCCAAAAATGCTATATAACGGTAATCGTAATCAGTACAGGTGTTATTGAAAAAAGAATATCAACGTCTGTCCATGTGTTTGATTATGAGGTCGAAGGTCATAAAGTGCCAAAAACGGGGTATGAAAAATGTAGCCCCCCCGACCTGGCGAAAATTAAATTTAAAAAACATAACTTAGCATACAGTCTTACAATAGGCCGGATAGAAACATAGTAACGCCCCACTAGAATCGAAGCATGTATTAAAAATTTTTAAAGAAAATGTAGCCCCCGCCCCCGACCGCATGCATAGTTAACGAAACCGAAGGTCGCAAGAACCACATTAGTATATAAGTTTATCATCATTGCACCATGATATGGGGCGGTGCGGTTAATTGGTCAGCTAGAGAACCTTCTGCCTGCCTGCCCGCACATCTATTGCGCGCATTGTCCTTGGTACCATCACCTAAACGTATGCTAATCATAGATCAATTGTGTTTGTTTTACACCAGCAGCGTGTTAAACCATATCTAGAATCTTTATAAGTAGCTAAACTTTCACGCAATGTATGTTGTACGAAGGTGTAACCCCCGACCTGAAGTGTACCCCCCCGACTAACACATCTCGGGGTGCCAATTTTTACAAAGCCTAAGGATCTGCCTGAAATTTTTTGTCGGACATCCCCCGCTCATGTTTGATTTGTGAGAATAAAATGGTATGTGTAGGTGCTGTCTCCGTTGCGCTAGAAAAACTTCTGCGACAGGCTTGTTCTAAATTGGTCGATTTTTAACCATAAAAGGGCCCTAGCTGCACCAATTTTAGGTCGTAAGTCCTCCAAATGACTTGACCTTGACTCTTTTTGTCCGACTTGCATACAAACAGACCATGGTTCACGTGTCACTGCGTTACCCTACAGAATAATGACTTATTTCGGATTAAAATTTTTACCCTTTGTGGCCCCTGTAGCAGGTTTTAGGTAGCTCGTTTCGCATACACATCGATATGCCAAAAATTCATGGTTTTTATGTCGGAAGGGGTCTAGACACTGTACATACGAAAACGTTTCATTTTGGCTTCAAAAATGGTGTTTCAAACGTACATGGTTTCGTGAAATGACCCTAATAACAAATATGCAACAATGAGATAACAATGTTGTAAATGCTGGAAAAACACGAAAAATGCAATAAAAACCCCAATTGATATGGGGGTACGGCCTTCCCCCTCACAGGTAAGCTGCAGGAAAATTCTGTCCGGTAGGAGCTGGAAGCTTAAGCTCAAAGCCCCCTCCCCAAGTGAAATTTTGGTCCTGTGGAGAAACCAGATACAGACTAAATAACGAGATACCGATACTCAGTGTTCGTCTGCTGCTTCAAGTACATTAAAGAACTGCACGTTCGACGTTCGCCTGCTTAAACGGCATTAGGCATTTTTCGTGCGAACAACGGCTAGTACACGTTACGTTATATTACAGCACGCAAAGTTCATTTATGAAGCTGTTATGCATGTTATTTACTTTCCGGATGGTAGGCTGAATTATTTTAAACTTGTAGCTTGTGCCATCGCCAAGGTGCTGAATTTTGACAGTTGAATATGTGATTCAGAGAGACGTACACAGCTATGTTGACAAAATGAGCCGTGTATCGGTTGTGTTCTTTAGATAGTTGAGCAGATATGCCCGTTAATTGCGTATTTAGGGTTTCATAATGAGATTTATTACTCTGAAACGAAAGCAATAACACACGTATAGCTCGAGCGGTTGTGGAGATATTGCCGTTTACGCGTATTTTAGGTTTCAAGAATCATTTAAAAACCCATTCTGACCCAACCCTGAAATGTAAAGAACTAAAATAGCATCACGCCATTTGCAGCTATATAGACGATGAACTGTTCTACCAAATCAGACAACAACACGTATGTATATTGAGCGGTTATGGAAATAATCCTGCATTGGTGTATTTTGAGGACCATAAGCTCATTCAAAAACAAATTTTGACCCAACCTACGCAGCGTAAATAGTTACAATTGCAGAACACTAAGTGCAGCTACATTGATGATTATTGCTCTACAAAGTGAGGCTATACTAACTATATCGGTCCAGCGGTTACGAACATATGGCCATTTTGTTTATTTTTGGTCTCATGTATCCATTCAAACACCCATTTTGATCCAACCGTGCAGCGCAAATATTGTCAGTAGCATCATTCTATGTGCGGCCATATAGAGCATGAGTTGCTCTACAAAATTAAACCAATAAGGCCCTATGTTACGAGATATGGAGTATATATTCCGTGTATTTTGGGTCTCATGGGCCCAATTCAGAACCCCTTTATACGCAAATATTATATGCTAATAGAGCCATGTAGCAAATGTTACGTATAATCTTTTCCTCAACAAAATGAGCATAATTTGGTTCAGATATATATCTACACCACTTGTCGAGATACAATCTATATCATGTTCTGTCGGACACGTTTTGACCAGACAAAAGCTCATTCGGCCCACTTTTCTGAACCGATGGAATTGGAATCCGTTTTCGCATTTAACTTAAAGGCACAAATAGAGATTTGCTTTCGAATGAGCTCAATCCGCAGGCAAAAGTTGAGTTATGCGTGTCACCCAAAAAATCGCAAAACCCAAGCCGTCGAAATTTACCACTTTGGATTGTGAGAATTCTTCTCTTGTTTGACTCACTACACGCAGAATTCAATAAGACTTGTGAGAATGTTGAAAACCAAATATTGGCTGAATCTGACGTCCAACATTAATCAGAATCACACTATATGCTACGCGAGTCGGCTCCATCAAAACTTGCGATTAGCATAACCTACCATCAGGGACACAGAGCAAAACTGGTTCTGATGTGCTTTGATGAAAGTACTGTATCAGAATATGTCAAATGTTTGTTGTACTGTATCAGAATACGTCAAATTGTTGTATGTACTTCTAGCCCACAGAAAAAACATTTGGAGATTTTTAACCGAAACAGGAAGAAATCGCATGTTTTAGCCCAATATTTAAAAATTCATTTACTTTTAGCCGCATCGCACATGAAACTATTTCGGCGTCTTGGAGTCATAAACTGGTGTGAAGCTGAAAGAAATCGAAATACCTATACCGTCCCTGTCCGTTTCCAGAGAAGCTAGTTGATAAAATTTATAACTTCTGACATTTCCACCATGACCCACTAATTATTCCTTAGTAATTTCATTGGCTAGCAGAATGACTAAGTTTTAGTTTTATAAGGGTTACTCTAAAGCTTACACTCATTATCATCAAAAACACAGTAACATAACTAACATTAACATATTCACACTCCAAAATGTAAACAACATGAGAAGGTGTATCACGTACCGTTGTTCGAGCAAAGTCGCTCGAATTTCAGCAACACGTACCAGTGACCGGGCGCATTTCATATCCGCCGACGTTTGCGCTGATTCCAAACAAGCACGTAACGAATCATTGCTTAACTGACGTGCCTACGAATAAAGATACTGCTAAGTAAATCGAGAATTTAATTATTATTATAATGACGCACCAAAATTGAACTCATGGGACAATACTAATTTTTAAACTATGATGTTTCATAAACTCAGAAATATAATTGAAAGATCGCTAGTGCTGAAAGGGACCATTCAAGTGGACGCGTTACAAATTGTTAATAATGCCGATAATAACAAAAATTTAAATTGATTTTTCACCTTGCGTTCCTTCCCATCCAATGTCTTCAACCATAATTTTTACAAACTTTTTATAATTTTTGTAAACGGCCTGATATAAGTCTGGCCTGTCCACAGTGGGGTGGGGATGGGGGTGGAACCACCCACTTTCCAAATCCCCCTATGTTC
The DNA here is from genome assembly GCA_030248225.1 of Trileptium ribeirensis. NCBI lineage: Eukaryota > Metazoa > Nematoda > Enoplea > Enoplida > Thoracostomopsidae > Trileptium > Trileptium ribeirensis. The sequence continues at coordinate 91,337 of JASANE010018197.1, forward strand.
GTGAGATTTTCCCCATATCCGCCCCCCCCCACTTGGACGAAACCCCCATGTTCAACTAATCCCAAATTTTTTATGTCTAAAAATTGATGTTTTTTGTTTGCAAATTGTTTCTAAACATTAATTACCGCTATTTATAATGCTAAAATATCGTTTTTAGTTTGAAAATGAATTCACGGTGGTAAAAATGCATGAAAATATGGAAATATTTAGTATTTTTAAGCAAAATTTAGCCCCTGAACATGCCCCTAACCCCCACTTTTTGGAGGGCTGTGGACAGGCCAGTAACTGGTGCAATTTTTCTGTAATACTTTTCAAAGACCACTGCTCACCATACAAACAAGGACAGATGCTTTCGGAAATTGTGTTGGTCGACTTCAAAACTCTTGAAATCCCATGAAAAAGTATAATATAGTAAACTTATACTCTAGATAGCCGGGGTTATTTTAGGCCCTCCCAGATAGGGGTCAGTAAACGGAAAAATTTACTGACCCCTGAGGGGTCAGTAGCAAGGGGTCATTTCGGAAACTAGGGGTCATGACCCCTTAAGGGGTCAGTAATTTTATAAAAATTAATACATTTTTCTGTCATGTGTCCCAACATACCTCTGTGGGGCTGGTTTTTTTCAGTTTTTGGCCATCATATATAGTATACATGCATATTTTAGGTTTGGTGACCAAATAATTTATCGTTTAGCCTACGATATGCGTGTATATCAGTTAGAAATTTTCTAGTGACCCCTTAAGGGGTCAATTTTTTGAAAAAACGTAAATTTTAAGGGGTCGTTTTTGCGAAAAAGTAGGGGTCGGTGTCTAGGGGGGAGTTCGCCGAGAGGGGGGGAGCCGATCCTTGGGGTCGCCCCCCCCCCCTTCCCCCCTCTAAAATAACCCCGGGATAGCAAAACCAAAATATCCAGCGTGTTTGATAACATAATAGGCACTGGTAAGGTAAAACACTCAATAACATCCCGAAATATGAAAAATCGCTACTTCTAGTGAAGAGTCGACGAACCATATTCGGGCCCACAGCGGCCCAGACAGTGGTTCCAAAAGAGGTGCTGATCCCGCAAAGGTGTAGGTCTCGACGATCTGATTCTGTGGTGTGCTCGATGGTGGTCTCCGTGTTGCGTTGCGAGATATGGGCTGACAAACACTGGTACACATATGGCCAGATTTGACAAAGAACCCTTAAAACCTGTTTGTTTGTGAGTTTAACCAGGAATATGGTGTCGGAGTTGTTCGCGGTCAACAAAAGGGCATATCATCATCACTTTTGCTATCGAACAAAAATACTATCGAAATCCATCCACCCGAAGATGAGTTATGCGTGACATAAACAGACAAAAATGCAGATTTCCACGATTTTTACCTTAGTGTCCTCACTAGATACCGCTCGTTTGCTTGTTCCGTTTCAACTAAATACTGTTAACTAAAATAGGCTTAGCCGCTTAGTCGTAAGTTACACCGCAAATATTTGCGCATAAATATCTGGTTTCTATATTCACTAATAATTTTGGTAGGGGGCATTAACGGCGGGAGAGTGGGAAGCGGATTATTCAGAGAATGCGAACTGATGGTCTTTTGGTTTCAACTGGGGGTCAAAATCTAGAAATTTAACATTTTTCAGGGAAAACGCTGATATTGTTAGTAAATGCTTCATGAAACTGTGCAAAAATATATTTATCTTTATTGATCTTACAACTAACTTGTCAGCCATTTTTTTGCTCAAATTAATCAAATTTTTAATTTCAGAAAATGAATAAAAAATTGTCAAGATTTTATGTCAATTTAGAGGAGGAAGAAAAAATTTTACCAGACGACATTTTGACGGTGGAAGCAAAGATTCTACCAGGAGCCCCAACCGGGTGTACCCGTTTTTGCCAGAAGGCACCAAAAAATACCAGGCCCCCACTTTGGAGAAGCCAGACTATGTACTGGTCTCTCCACAGTGGTGGGCCTCAGGATTTTCGAACTACCACCAGGATTTTGGTGGGTCGTAGTAGGTGAATTTTGGCTTCCTTCAAGTCAACCGGCAGCACCCCATATATATTGAGCAGGGAGTAACCGGAATTCCGGTTCCGGCGAAAATCGTGTTCCGGTTGCGGTTCCGGCAAAGGGCAAAAACCATACCGGAACCGGAATTCCGGTTTAAAAATTTAGTTTGAAATTTTCCACGTTTTTTTCTTCAGCCTGTAATCCAAACATAAGTAATATATATTATACAATGATCAAGCTATACAACCAAGCAAAAGAAAAGGTTAACTAACCAATTTGCCGTGTGAAACGCAAGTAGGGCACATAATTTGAGCAGTAATTTTTCATAATAACCTGCAGGAGTTTGTTAAATCAAAGCCATGTCGATGCTTGTAGCAGCTATTTCACACATTCAGAAGTCTGCGGGGTACGTTAGAATTATACCGGTCCAACTCGGTAACAGAGTATGGCTTACGTAGAAGTACTTAGCCTATGCTTGGCTAACATAAATTGCGTCAAGCACCAGCCGGTGCGCTTTAAACTTTGTAAATCAGGTGAAATTGAAGTAAACTAACGTTATCTGCAACGCAGCTAGAAACTGCTTTCTTGGCAATAAACTGTATTTATTGAAACTGTGCGAGCAGAATCACAGTATGTCTCATTTATAGCATTCTGATTAGAAAGTTATCATCATGATCTAACTGACGGGCACTGTTTGTCCAACGCTAGCCTAAACAGTGTCCCTGACCACTGATCAGAAAATTACCTTCTATCTAGTATTTTCTCTTAGAATCATATAAACCAATAATTTTAAGTTTCCTACAGAAGAACATGTAACAAACGTATGTGTAGTAAAGGGAGGCGATTGGAGACAGAGCGAAAGTATGTATTCTACGCTCCAAGCTTTGTAAGCACATTCGATTTGACGCAGTATACGCAATGGTGTATAATAGTGGAAGACATTTTTTGCTCTGAATGTCCCAAAACCGACATATTTGATCGATAAATAAACATTATTAGCTTCCTCAGTCTCTTTAAAGTTTCAGAAAGGCAATAATACCATTGCAATACATTAAGTTTAATGTAAAAGTTATTTTTAATACATTTTAAATCCACTATACCTTCATTTCTTCCATCAACTGTTTTACTATATATAAATTTCGAAGACCAGGTTCCGGTTCCGGATCCGGTTTAAATGGACGGTTCCGGTTGCTAGTTCCGGTTCCGGTTATTCCCTGATATTGAGGTAATACAAATGGTTACAACCAAGGGTTTTTTGGGTCCACAGGTAGATCTGGACGAAAATCTTTTTAGGTTTATCCAAAAACAAATTTTGTCGGACTCAAACTGGACCAGGGCAGTTTAGGCTTAGGACAATCATGAATTGCTAATAAATTCTATTACAAAGTGCAGGCGTTCGTGATTACATTGTTGACTGTAGTTGGTTTCATGGATGACCCTCATCTTTTATCCTGGCTTGGGACATGCAGAGAATCCAGGCTATGTAATTACGTTTCTTTATTGTGTAGAAAATCTGTGAAATTCTTGAGCCAAAAAATTGTTAGTCTGGATCCAAAAGAAATTTGCTGGATTCCAGGGTCCGTTTTGAAAAAACTAAGAAAAAAGGTTATAAAAACTAAATAATACTGCTTAATTTTGGACTATTCATGACAAAATCGAAGTAAATAGACGTGGGGACTGCGGACTGCAAAAAACGCTCTTTTCATTAGATAAATAATAAATATGCAAGAGACAACAGCATATAAATTGTAAAGACATGAAAGACACATTAAAACACATTTATTAAACTCCCAGTTAACCTCTGGGGAACCCTCCTACCATAGCTAAGCAGGATAGAAACTCTACCTGGATAAAATTTTAGACCTGAGACGAGGCCCGATATGTTCAAAAGCATCTTGTTTGCTTCTGCTCAAATGCTTAATACATCATAAAATTTAGCGGTAATAGTCAATAACAAAGTCTAGTATATATACAGTATTTGAAGTTTAAATAACGATCTGCAATGTTACGATATGGTAAATATGTTACATATCCGGATATCTTGGTAAAATTATACGTAATATCGGTATTCGGATATGTGCTCGCTGCACGCTGTGTGAGTGGTGACATAGATAAGACAGTCAGATAGCACAATTAACTATTTGACTATTAACTACTATTTGACGAAATTTCGTACGATATGGTGGGGTATCCTCAGCATTTTTGTTTTCGGCGTGGTTCAGATCAAATACGAAATTTTGAATCCTCTGGTAAATCATTGTGGCAAACTATTACGTTCATCTGGTAAAAACGGGACCAGTTTGCATGCAAAAAACATTGCACAAAATCTTTTATTAATACTTAATTCCAAAGCTAAAATTTCAAATAAGTTTCGTACACATTTGTTTAACAACCGGTTTCATCCTCAATCACAGATGTCAGAATAGCAGTATCTATAAAAGAATTTTTCACATTTTTGACAATGTCACGGTTGCGGAGCTCGCTCTCACTAAAACAGCGTCCGGTACATTCTTCTGACAAAATTTTCAACGAACGAAGAGATCAGACATATGCTGATTTTTGATGCAAACAGGGTAAACAAAAATTAATTTGTGTCGTATAATTATGTTCAGCCTAGGGGATTCTTTTGCGACGCAGAAAATAATTTCTTACCTGGCGTTCAAAATGCTCGGCTGCCCATCCAGAAATATGAGTAATTGCGTCCGGTCGATAGTAGGCAACCAGTCCAGGCGACAGGGTTCGTAACGGTGACATCACAGAGATTGTCGAACCAACAATATCACGCTGCGGCGGCGACGCTTTGTGTTGGCCTTCAACTGCGATATTGCGATCTTTGCATATTTGTTCCGTACCCCTATCATTATTTTCGCGGTCCCAAATACTACAGTTATGTTTTGATACTAGTTGGTTGATATTTGCAGTAACGTCGCTACTGCTTCTGTTATAAATTACGTTGTTACCAAAACTATTTGTTATAACTTCATTGGTATGCGGCACGGATCGTTCTAACTGTCGGTCATCAGTGCATACACTATTATCCAGAATTCTGAAAATGAAAACAGTACCAGGTTACCAACCTGTCTATCCCGTAGACTATTATTAAAATACATAGAATTCGATTCTACAATATTAATATCCTAGTATAAATAATAAGCATGAATTCGTATTGTAGTTCTAATAAACGCTGCTTCAGAACATTAACGTGAGAAACCTAAGGCGAGACTTACATGCAAGATAACACTACCTCAATACATGTGTTTTACTATCAAATAATTTACAACCATAATTTGTGTTATTAAGCCCAACAAACAGTACTAATCTTTTTTCGCATATTCACCCGGAAAATTTCTGCAAAGGAAAACACTAAATTACCCGTTGTCGCTATATCTTGATTGCCAAAGATATTGAATTTAACTGGTTTACAAACATTTGAAGTTCACTTAAGGGTGAATGGCCCTGGCCCAGACCAATGACTACCTACCAAATCTCCAACTATCTGACGACCGGCCTAAGTCCCTAATCAACTGAGGACCGAGCCAAACCTTCAACCAACTGGCTATATATGGCGCGTTGTTGCTCATAGCTCTCTACTAAACAGTTATACACACTGTATTTTAAGCAGTATTAAGTGTTGTATATAATAATGCAATGTATATGCACTATACTAGTAACTCTATTCGTGATTGTAGAGCGTAGTGAAGCATAGGCACATCTACGCCTTTTGCGTGCACAGCCAATCAGCTCTCGATAGCATGCATCAATATGCTACATGTGGATATCACACAAACAAGTCTCACAAAATAACACCGTCTATGATTTTCCCATGCCCGAAACTACATAAGGGCAAGCTATCATTCTCCCAGGACGTCACAATACAATTAGGAATTTGGGGTCAAGGAACCACTGTTGCGCCATACTGCCGTACTTATGCAACCATGGGTCGCACAGCAAAACCAATAGCGGAAATGAATATTCCATGCCCGAAAATCCCCAAGTGAATCTTTTCAGCCGCCCAGGACGTCAGAACAGATTTTTGACTTTTGGGTCGAGAAATCGCGAGGGTGACATATCTCAAACCCATAACTTCAGAATCGGAGCCTTGATCGATAAATAAAAAGGAGGCATCGGCATTTATCATTTTACTATGAAATAAAACCAACCATAGGAAAAAATCGAAGTTAAGAAAAAATAACCTTTCTTCCATGACGGGTACTAAAATGGGGTAAAGAAGTCTCATTTTGACCTCTGACCTCGAACCATGGGAGCACCGTACCCCCTTATCGATGGAACCATGGGTCGCAGAGTAAAACAAACACCGACAATGTGTTTCCCATGCCCGAAAACTACAAAGCAAAACTTTTCAGCCGCCCAGGACGGCTGAACAAATTTTCGAATTTTGGATCGAGGAACCACGAGGGTGCCATACCTCAAACCCCATAACTCCAGAACCGGAGCCTTAATTGAAAAGCAAGAGGCATCGACATTTATCATTTTGCTATGAAATACAAGCAACCGGAGAAAAATTTTCGAAAATTAAGATAAATATAACCTTGCTTCCGTGAAGGGTTCTAAAATGTGGTAGAAAAAATGACCCCGGAATTAGAGTTGCAGCCGGGTCCGGGTCCGGGTATTCCGGGTATTTTTCGAAGAAAAATCCGGGTCCGGGTATTTACCTCCAACAAATTCCGGGTCCGGGTATTTACCTCCAACAAATTCCGGGTCCGGGTCCGGGTATTCTTCCAAAGAAAATTCCGGGTCCGGGTCCGGGAATTGTAAAAATACCCGGACCAAAGTTCAACAGTGTTGCTGTTGCCATATATACGCATTGAGCAAGGGCGTTGGATCATGTAAAGCGTTGAAATGAAACAGCATTCGTTTCTTGATATTGCGTTTATACCTGATCGCGTTCGTTAGCGTGTAGCAATAATTGCGTTCTTTTGTGCAAAAAGCTAAGGTCAAAAATAAGGTGGTTAGGGCTGGCAATCGACTCCGAATGTTTTGTACCTAAGTACTATATATACGACGTATAGCACGAGAGTAACAACGCATGGTTTAGAAACCGAGACTGAAAAACCTTGTGACAGTTCGTACGTTGTTAACGCCTTGCAAAGATATGTAAACAAGCGAGTATATTTCTATTTTAGAAGCGAGCCTAGGAATTTCAGTATTCTCGCCACTAGTAGGTGCGCATCTTCTCCATTGTTTCGACATTATGGCCCTGGCTATTTTACCCCCTTACAATTTTTATTCTCTCGTCAACTTCTGGGTATTCCGGGTATTTTTGTTACAAAATTCCGGGTCCGGGTATTTGCCTCCAACAAATTCCGGGTCCGGGTCCGGGTATTTCTTTCCAAAAATTCCGGGTCCGGGTATTTCTTTCCAAAAATTCCGGGTCCGGGTCCGGGTATTTCTTTCCAAAAATTCCGGGTCCGGGTCCGGGTATTTCTTTCCAAAAATTCCGGGTCCGGGTATTAATTTTTAACTTTTGCAACTCTACCCGGAATCATACCACAATTGAGAAAACGCTCTGGGATGTATACGGTAAATGGCCTATGTCGGTTCGAGTGAGCCCAAGATCATGAAAATCAGTTAGGTCATTCCCGAATAATAGCAGATCACACACATACAGACGGAATTTATAAACTTTCACCCCAACAACACACAATCTCTACTACGTCACACTACGCTCTGATAATGCCGCTGTTCTAGGACAGAGTATATTTCGTTGTTAAGAAATTTCCCGCCCCTAAATAGCTCCGCCAACACCTGAGAACCGCCGTTAGAATTTTGGACCCAACAAAACCCCGGGATGAACTTGGTATAAAGATTGATCCTTGGCGAGGCCTGCCGTAATCAATGGTTGTAATATATAATGACAAAGGCGAAAAATACCGAAAACGTTGCTAGAACCGAATAAAACCCCTCCTTTTGTTTCTTGCGCTATGTATCCGCTTAGCGCGGTAACGGCCTTATCGTTGCGCCTTATAGCAACATTAACTTGAAACCGCTATAGGACAGCCAATCGTTTGAAAAATCGATAGACGCAACCAAATCCCTCGGATTTGTATTCGAAAACCTTCTTGCGATGATGATGGAAAAATTCGGAGCACAATACTGATAATAATTTTCATTCGGATAATATAGTACGTTTTCCTACGTGACAGAAATTAACTTGAATTCTTTTGTAACCTACCTGAAATTTCCTACATATATATGACAAATATAATATTGGACTTAAAATTACAACAAAATTGTTTAGATTCAAGCTAATTTAAGATTTGACAATAAACGTTTACCTGAGACCATCCATCTCTGGTTTCGTCATGTCTTCGCAAAAGTTATTCTGTTGGCATGAAGTGCCACTTACGCTATCTTGAGCAATACCCCCCGCGTCAATAGTTGATAACTTCTGGTGCCCTTGCCGAATAATTTGTTGGGTAGGAAACGGATATCCACCACTCTGCCATGCGGCCGGAGGTTGATCGCGGGCAGCAGCAGCCATTTGAGCAGTAAAAGCTTCGAGACGTGCTGTCGTAAGTCCTGGCGATTGGCAGTCGCCACTCCTGATTGAGGCATCTTTTGTGTCACAGGTGTCTCCAGCACCGGAAGCGTTGCCATCCGGAAGGCTGCTAGTGTCATTTACTGTTATACAACTGCTACTCGCAGTTTCTATCCTGACAGTACTACCTGACTCTTCGACCATGTCACCAGAAGGATCAGTATTTTGCTCTAAAATGAGAACGTGTTTATCTATTAATGTATCGTCTCCGCAACGTCGATAGTATGCGCTAAGGTCCGCGTTTGAAGGTGAAATCAGTACCAAACATTTTGTGAGTTGCCGACGCTACATTTTTAGCTGAAATCTATCGACCTGATCAAAATAAATTTATAGGAAAATAACATTAGAAAGCTCGCAATTTTTTAGTTCGTCACTTAATTCTGCGGCTTTAACCCTAAAAATTGGTTTTTATTTCTTCAAAGTGGAGGCCTGACATTTTTGCTGCCCATCACAAAAAACGGGTACCCTGTCTGATGCCCCCTAGCTAGATTTGGCTCCCACTGCAAACTGACCCCTGCTAAATTTTTTTGGCGGCCATCAGTAAAACACACCTCCAATTAACACAAAATTTTTTAACAAAAATCCCTTTCTGCGATTAACAAATTGATTAGTTGCAGCAAAAGTTGGTTAAAAGCTGGTTTTAACCGCAATAAAAACGTTTTTGCACCGTTCCTGAGGCCGTCTATTAATTCTGGTGTTTTTCGCTGAGAAATATTAAATTTCGAAATATCTAGATTTAGACTCCCACTTCACACCTCCAGTTCACGTCCGCTAACAAAATCCGGTGCCACCCAGTTCCAAAAGCAGGGTGACCAGTTTATACCCCCAGTAGAATATTCAGCGAAAGGAGAAGTCAGCCTTTTTGAGGTAAACTGAAACTTACTGGGTTTTAGGTTAATCGGGACTTAAAATGCTATAATCACCGGTTTACACGTTCCTCTGCTTGACCCGTTTACAGTACCTCAGCACAATATTGAGCTTCTACAGTTATTATTGTCTGTCAAGTGTACATTTACTCATTGTGCGTTAACAGCAGTGTTTAATGAAAACGAGTAATTAAGAAATAGTGTTTGCTAACTCTCGCTGTCAACATGGTGAGATCTTAATGACTTTTCACATACAGGGGAGGTGGCTTCAGGTTATTTTGGCTTACCCTGTTCAGGTTCCTGTGTAGCTAAAATTAGCCAATTTTTCTCTGCAGTGTTAAACATAACCCATTTTTTATATGAGCTAACAAACCAGATTCCCCCATGCGAGGTCCAAAATGGCCATAATCAATTATTCGTTAAGGTATTCTGTATATTAATTTTTGCTAGAGCTTGAGTTTTGCAAATCCGAAATCAAAATTAACTTAATTTGTTAGATTTGAGTTACTAGATTTGAATTAAAATAATTGCGAGCTGGAGTTGAATTCACTTTTGATGCTCCCCATTCACTTCAAACAACTTATCGAAATGCCCACATAATCAAGCAAATTTGCTTACAGCTTTGAACCACAATTCCTACATGACAGCTAAAGCGTTTTCCAAATACACTATATGTGCAGCCACTCTCAGCTTGACTTTCAAGTGGCTGCAAATTAGCTGACGCTCAGGTTAAACGCGGCAAACAATTCAGCAGCAAAAAAATTAGTATATGACCGCATTTCAACATTCAGTAAATATTGATAATATGCAGGTTCACGTTTTGAACCGAACATTTTCGTTTTTAGACAGTGAAGTACAGTTGGTCACAAACTGGATCGCGACCTACTAACACAGTACATTGCCATTCTTATTAGCTCTTAACAGAGGCTAACGCGACGAAAGATAATGTAAACGGAATAGAAAAATAGAATACCTTTCATCTCTTTGGCCAGGGCAGCCTTCAAATGAGTCTTCAACTTTTCAACAGCTGAAAAATAGCCGGACTTAAGTAACAAGCCTCTAAACAATTTTGTCGCGCATACTTGCCATGAATGGCTCGCCTTAGGATCTCCCACTTAGATAGTATAATGGCTATTTACGATTTAATAGGATCAGGCCGTTGATGTTAGTTTCGAAATATGTAGATAACATTAGGGAAATTACAAGATAACATTGCGTGAAGCACGAATGTGGCCGCTATCAAAACAAACAAAAATTTGCCACGATCCATAACGAATCTATTTTCTTGATCTTGCTTTGGAGAAAATTCACTATAGATATGTTTCCCGATTTCAGGGGAACTGCTAAATTGGGAAGAACACGCCGTGAAGTTTCGTCCGTATTACAAGCCAACTAAATATATTTGCTAATACAGTGTTTTGAAGTTCACATAAAACATCGGAACAATGCGTGCCAACCGAACGCGTTGGCCTTGACTGCTTTTTGCTGCTATAGACCTAGAGGTTTGTTTTCTGTTAGGCATTATTTGAAGGACAGCCATTATTTGAAGGACTGTAGCATCACAATCACTTGTCATAAAATCCGTTTTTTCTCCATCAAAAGTGGTTTGGCAGTTTTTCATTGGAAATAGAGAGAGCACAGCATATGTTTGTCGCGCTGTTTACTTTTCACATTGGGCCAGGTCACGCTAAACAATACACTAGTAAATCTATCGAGATTGCAGAACGTAATGAAGCATAGGTACACCTACACCTTTTGCGTGCACATCCAACCAGCTCTCCATAGCATGAGGTGGAACCGTTGTAGAGAGCGGCAACGGGGTGACAACGAATATCTAAGTCGAAAACGAAATACTAGAAGAGAGGTAGCAATCGCGAAAGCAAACTCTTTCCGTTCATTGTACGATGACACTAGTGCTGCTGGTCTGCAAAGAATATACCGCATGGCCAGACAAATGAAGAGAACGTAGTGATGTCATTGGTGCTAGAGTACTTAAAGATGAATAGGGACGTCTAATATTAAGCGATACAGTTGTAATGGACCGATGGAAATCATACTCCAGTAGCCTACTCAATATCTGTCGACCCTACTCAATTGACGCTATAGATATGGTTGAGGGAACTATAAAAGCGTTTCAAGTAGGTGAGGTTCGAGAAGCCGTTCAAGCAATGAAACCTGGCAAGGCCAGCGGCACATCCAGTTTAGTATCAGAAATGATGTAGCTGACTAACATCGATGACCTCACCAAGCTCATGAATAACATTCTTACTGAGGGTCCCCCTATCTCGTGGAACACAAGCACTACTGTGTATATATACAAAGGCAAAGGGGATGCCCTGTCATGTGAATCACCGTGGTATTCGTTTACTCGAACACGGAACGAAACTATACGAGCGTCTCCTTGAACAACGACTCCGAGAAATCATCAACATCAGCACAGCACAGTGTGGCTTTATGCCAGGCCGAAGCACAACCAATGCTACCTTATTCTTGCGCCAGCTTCAAGAGAAGGCGTTAGCCAAAACAAAAAGCTCTGGCACGCTTTTGTTGACCTAGAGAAAGCTTTTGACCGAGTTCCAAGGTCTGTTGTTGAGTGGTCAATACGGAAACAGCTTGTGCCCGAAGCATTTGTTAGTAAAGTAATAGAACTATATGTTCATTCTAACTCAAAAGTTAAAGGTCAGACATCAATGTCTAAATAGTTTGACATAACTGTTGGAGTACATCAAGGGTCAGCACTCAGCCCGTTACTATTCGCGGTCGTAATGCAGGAAGTAACCGAACCATCTGAGTGGGAGGTGCTGTTTGCCGATGATCTGGTAATTACAGCCAAGTCTGAAGAAAAGCTGAAGGAACGGCTTCGAGTCTGGTGTAACAAACTAGAGGACGATTGTGTGTGAACAGTACAAAAACCAAAGTTGTGGTTACCGCTAGTAGCGGTCAGCCGATTCAATTAGGCCAGTACCCGTGCGCCAACTGTAGCAGAGGTGTTGGCTCAAACTCAGTTCAGTGCGCTGGGTGCCAAAAGTGGGTTCACAAAAGATGCTCAGGATTACGAGTCATACCATGCTCAAACCAAAACTACACCTGTAAACGTTGCAATGAGCCACCAAACGACAACACCAAATCCTTGGACATTGGCGATAAACAGTTTGATTTGGTAGATTCCTTCAGCTACCTAGGTGATCGTGCTGATTTTAAAAACGATATAAGACGGTCGGCAAGGGCTCGAATCCAAGCGACCTGGCTGAAGTGGAAGGAGCTGGCAAGTCTGCTTGTAAACAGAAGTTTGCCATTACAGCTCCGCAGCAAAGTTTTTGCCACATGTGTGCGACCAGTCCTCACGTATGCATCGAAGACCTGGGCACTGACCGCAGAGACATTACGTTGGCTAAACAGCGCCGACATTAAGATGATACGATGGATGGTCGGGTTACGCTGGTAGGACGGCAAAACCAACAATGAAGTACTGGAAATATCAGGGCTACGCCCCATCGAAAAGGAAATAGCTAAAGCCCGCATGCGCTGGTTCGGACACATTCAACGAGCTAACTCAGGAATAATTAGAACCATACGCGAAGTACAATTCCATGGACCTGCCCGGCGAGGCCGACCAAACAAGCGCTGGAAAGATCTAGTGTCGAACGATTTGGGTACTTTAGGTCTCATTCCCCAGGATGCAATGGACCGGGGCAAATGGAGAAATGCTGTGCGATCATGGTTAAATCGAACCCACTGACGTGGAAAAACGACTATAAACGGATGATGATGATAGCATACGTCAATATACTATATATGGACACACAATATGCTCCAAAACCCCCAAGTGCAATCTATCAACGTTCCAGGACGTAGCAATAAAATTAGGAATTTTGGGTGGATGAACCATGGCGGCGTAATACCTCCGTACTCATAGAACCATGGATTGCAGAGCAAAATCAACACCAGAGATGAGTTTGCCAAGCCCGAAAACCCCCAAGTAAAACTTTTCAGCCGCCCAGGACGTCAGAACAAATTTTCGAACTTTGGGTCGAGGAACCATTAGGGCACCATACCTCAAACCCCATAAATCTAAAACCGGAGTCTTACTAGAAAAACAAAAAAGTCGCATCGGCATTTATCATTTTACTATGGAATAAAACCAACCAGAAAAAAATAATTCGAAAGTTAAGATAAAATAACCTTGCTTCCGTGACGGGCACTAAAGTGAGGTAAAAACCTTTATTTTGCTCTCTTACCCCGAACCTTGGGGGCGCCATACCCCATACCCATGGAGCCATAGGCCAGAGAGCAAAACCAATACCCGCATTGAGTTTGCCAAGCCCGAAACCCCCAAGTAAAACTTTTCAGCCGCCCAGGACGTCAGAACAAATTTTCGAATTTTGGGTCGACGTATGGCACCATACCTCAAATCCCATAAATATAGAAACGGAGCCTTAATCGAACTAATATGGGGTAAAAAGCCTCGTTTTGACCTATGACCTAAATAAAAAAACGCTCGCGGACGTATGTACACGGTAAACCAACTATGCCGGTTTGAATGAGCCCAAGATCAGGAAAAGCGGTTAAGTCGTTCCCGAGTTATTGCCGAGCACACACAGACAGACGGAATTGAAAAGATTTCACCCCTGCAACACAAACTACGTTTCATTACGTTCTGAAAACAAATAGCTAGCCGTATATGGCTAAAAATAAACTTGAGCCAAGAACATTTGCTCTGCGTCTGAATAAACTGCTACTGTCTGTAGCATCAGAATCATTTGTCTGACTTGCATAAATGTTCACCACGAATATGCCATTGGTTATCACGTAAAGTAATAAATTTTGCCGGAAAATCACCGCCTGGGATGGAAAACTCAAAAAGATCCGTTTTTATGGGATAGAATACGACCAAACTGTCGTTGGTCGTCCGTGGGTTTTTAAAGCAGTTGCGCAAATTTTCAGAAACTATGTTGCATTACCAAAGTGAAAATAAACGCCACAGTCAAAATAACGTAAATATTCACGTTGAGTAGTTAACTATGCTCGGCTGTAACATAGAAAATTGTTAGCTTTATTCTATTCGAATTTTTGCTATCCAAGCAGCAGGGAGTAACCGGAATTCCGGTTCCGGTTCCGGCGAAAATCGTGTTCCGGTTGCGGTTCCGGCAAAGGGCAAAAACCATACCGGAACCGGAATTCCGGTTTAAAAATTTTATTTGAAATTTTCCACGTTTTTTGCTTCATCCTGTAATTCAAACATATGTAATATATTATACAATGATCAAGCTCTAATACAACCAAGCAAAAGAAAAGATTAACTAACCAATTTGCCTAGTGAAACGTCAGTATGGCACATAATTTGCATTCTTACACCAGCGCATCACCATGTTTTACACTTGTGATCTGGAATGATCAAAGTTAAGCTTAAACTGTCCCAACTTAATAGTACATTGAACAATAAAAAGAAAACATTAATCCCCCATTATAATTTACCGTATGTTTAGCATGAATTTTGTTTCAAAGGGCAAAATTATTTCATAAGCGGAACAGTGTATGATACTAAAATAACCATGGTGGATCCTTTATAACAGTGACCTCATTTTAATTAAGACAACCTTGTTATCTGTCGCAACAATTATAGTATTCTGTCGGGCCAATTAGCGTTTCTTGGTTATTGACGACACCCATTTTGGTATTTTTTCCCTTTTTTGTGTCAATTTATTATTACATGTATCTTAATGGTTCTGTTGCGTGTGATGTAAATAATGTGGAATGAATGATTATAAGGTTGCCGTTGCTGACTGTGAGATTTTTTGTTTATTTGAAGAAAACTATAGTGAAATTCAAAGTAGTATAGTGGGAATTGTAAATTTTTTTTAGAAAAAAATGGTAGAATGCTGCGTTCATGGCTTGCTGATGTTGTGCGTCATTGGAGATAGCTATAATCATAGCCGTACATAAGTACGGCTATTCGTAGGCTGCAGTCGTACTCACCATATTCTTTATTATCGTCCATGCTCTTGTTTGTTGTATAAGTTGTAGTGTTTCCCTCTAACCGATATTGTTTTCTGCTTCACCATCTCATTTTCTTTTGTTTTGAGATACAAGGAGCCTGTATAAAGGCTGACAAAAATTATTTATTTTTGTATTTTTTATATATAACGATGCTATTCTATTCTCTAACGATTATTCTACTTAAAATTTTTTTTGATAGGTTCTGCCACCACTTACTAATGATGAAAATTTCTCATCGGTTATTTTCTTGGAATAATTTAATTGTTTGACAAAACTATATAGAAATGTTAGAAGCCTGGTATTGTAATTGCGTGGTTCGTTATTTAGTTTGATTTAATCAGAAATCATACAATTATTAAAGATTCATAAGATCCTGTTCAAAGATCTGCGATTTAAAATGTCAAACTATCGCATGATTGTTTGTGATAGGGCTTTATTTTTAGTGAAAATTTTAAACTCGCCTGAAAATTTCCCAACTCTTAAAAATAATTAAAAACATCCTACATTAATAATAATTTTTCAATAATAATTTTTGTTGCAATCTTAGAAGAATTCTATTAGTAAAATATTTAATAAAAATTTCATAAATTCGAGGTATTGTTACAACAAATATCTAAACTTATTTTTAAAATATTAGCAAAAATTTTGCTGAAATTCCAAGAATTTTAAGCTCTGATCTAGGTCTAGCTAGTCTGGATCTAGATGTATATAAGCTGAGTTCTCGTTCGATCAGCGAGTCAGTCGCGATCGGAGATCTCAGAGTAAGTAGTCACTTTAATTATATTTTCTTAGCTTAACTGCTACACGGCACCTTGTTATCTAACACTGTTCTAGCTAGGCAGTAGTTACATAAAGCTAAGACTGAGCGCTGATTCCGAGTTTAACAAAAATTTGGGGTTTATTGAGAGCAGACGGGCTGCTGCGAAAATTTAATTTTGAGAGCACAGGGTTGCTCCATATACTAGTGGGTCTTTGAGAGCACACGGGGTGCTCCACATTTTCTTTTGTTATTGAGAGCAGAGGGCTGCTCCGGAAAAATTTCTTCTTGAGAGCAGAGGGCTGCTGCTAAAATTTTCTATTGAGAGCACAGGGGTGCTCCGAAAATTTGTTTACTTGAGATCACAGGGGTGCTCCGATAAAATATATTGACTAGGTTGAGCTAAGCTTAAGTCAAAGTTTTGGCCCGGATCGAAGGATCCACCTTGTAGTTTATAAAGTTTACTCGAGCATTACTATTAATTTATTATTTGGATCCTTAGATCCACCTTGTCAATTCAAACAATTCATTACTTTATTGCCGTACTACTATTTATTTTAGTAATATTAAGTTAGGTGCTTATTTTATTTGTGTAGTAAGTGAAGTCCTAGGTTCTGAGTGCTACCATTACACTGGATCATCGTTGGAAAAAATTGAAGAATTTTATACACAATAGGACTCGCTTCGCTACACTAGTCCTATGTGTCCAGTCCGTCCGTAAAACTTATAAATTTAAGAGAATTTTGTATGTCTTGTCGCGTGTCCTGTTTTTTGTGTCGTCTTCGTATATAGCGTCCATACATACATATATATACATATACACAAATACATACATACAATACTCATGAACACATACACACACTACACATGAGACACACAGGCGACCCGAGCGACACAAAGGTCGCTCAAGTTCACACTAGAAACACGCAGAACCACAACAACAACAGCAACAACAACCACACACAGCAACTACACACACATATACAATACAACCACGGCGACAGCAGCAACGACAACCGACCAAAGAGGTCGGTTAGAGAGAGTGAAAGAGAAAAAGGAAAGACGGAAAAGAAAGGGCACGGGAAGGGAGTCGGGACAGGGGGTTCCCGAGGGAATTTCGAGGGGTTGGGGCGAAATTCGGTCCCATGACGAAAAACGGGGCCGAACGATACCAAACACGAGGGGGGTAGACGCAGTGGCGGGTCGGGACCCAATTTTGGGTTCCGACATGTATTAGCATACAGGGTGTCAGCGGGCTTTCCCGCTCTAACGGTTGGGCGGAGCGACGCCCGCCGGGCCTCGTTGAACTCGCCTTGGGAAGGCGATTCAAACGAGGGGTGATTTCCTTGCTTTATCGGCAGCGGGTAGAGGGGCACTAAAATCACGGCTGATAAAGAGAGTGTCGGCGAAAAAGGGGGGGCGCATTTTCGGCCGTCCCGAGTTAACTGGGCGACTGACGGAGACCCGTCGGGCATCTTTGAAGATGTCTCGACGTGGAGAATGCTATGAGGGGCGTTTTGCCTACTTTTGCGTTGGGAATAAATTTTCGGTTGGTTTGTACCTACTAGCGGTCGGTATGCCGAATTTGGGGCACTTTGGCGGGTTACAACGGGCTAACGAGTAGTCGAACCGAGACCCGCCGGACAGCGTTGTACTCGCCAAAAGTAGGCGAGTAGAATGAGGGGTCGCATGAGGCTATTTGTGGTCAAGAGTCAGATACGAAGTTGGTACAAACTGACGGAATTTTATGTTGAATTTCCGTGGTACGGTATAAAACAGGGAAGTGAGTGATATAGCAGCGGGATGACTGGTCAGGTCGAGACCCGCGTGGCCTCGTCAGATGCCTAGACGGGTAGACTACCTAGAAACACGCATAGTTTCAATCATCGATCCGATGGTAACCAGAAAAACCAGTTGTTAGTATGGTGGTCAGGCAATTTTGGGGCGTCAAAGGATGCTATAAAAGAAAGGTTTTGATACGGTGGGGCGGAAAAATAGACACGCCGAGTCACGAAGGTCACGCAGTACACATATATATGCATAACTATATTTCCATATAGGTCTAGGTTATGTCCACTCGGAACCATGGTATCCAGCCAAACCTAGCGTAAGTAGTGGCTGTTAGTTGAATGTTCACCTGCTCGTCCCCAGAATATCTCAGGAAATCCTCCAGCAATTTGCGATGTTTAGAGCTCGTTCGAAAGCCCGAAAAATCCTCTACCGAAAGGTGCTCGGGGCATTTTCAGTAAATCTGAACCGTTGGACGGTTACGGGCCGATAAACAGGCCCGAGGTCCGTTATTTCCGAATAATCGGAAACTACCGTAACCCACTGATTTCAGCTTACTTTCGCGACCATTAAGCTATACTTAGCTTGAACCAGGTAGGGTTGACAGTCCTGATTTTGATTGCTTTCCGATCCCTTAAATTACGAAAGGCCTCCTATTCCCGGACGGTCTAAATTTTGAATTTCCAATAGGGAAATAGGAGAAGTAATCGAGTTCCGTTCAAATCCCCTATCTTAGCGCCGGTTAGGGACTTTTTTCCATCCTTTCTAGATTTGTACCTTCACCCTACTCGAACGTCCTACTTGTCTGGTTGAACTCGTCCAGCATGACAACCGATAATAAAATATAAACATGCAATGGCAAAAATCATAACAACGGCAAAACATGTAAATGACAAGCAAAGCAAATCAATGGCAAGAACAAAGCAATTAGCGATAACCGTGGCACCCTGCACACATGAAAACTTTGCTCCTGTAAACCTGCTCTGGTTCGATTTAAGGCCTGTTTAAGCAATTTCAGCGTCGAAATCATGTGAAAGACACGTAACGGGCCGGAATGGGCCTGTTACATAGCTCTGCACAAGTTTCAATTGCAGTTACCAACTTTATGAAATAAATATGGAACGCGAAATAGACTGCTGCCTTTCAAGTAGCGCGATCGTTCTTACCTAAGGTCTTGGATTATACCTAAGTCACACTATCTATGAATAACGCGTGATATTTAACGACGTGGTGCTGCCGGCACAAACACTGTGTCCTACTGTTCTTGGAAAGAATTCTAATCTTCATCTGATAACCGTGAATGCAGTTGGAAGCGCTTCATATGGCAACAAAACGCCAGTGATATCTTTTGGGAAACAATAAACATCCTTGTTACCTTAAGGAATAATGCATGAATCAGCTTAGTATCTTTGATCATCAATATGTGTTTTATATCCCGTACATACTTGCTGCTTATATCGTACGATCTGCAGAGTATAGTAAACTCGTGTAATGTCGACACTCGTGTAATGTCGACACTTTTGAAAAATTGATGTCTTAATTATGCTTTATATAGACGAAATCTTTATGGAACGTCACAAAAATTTCACTACAGGCTCTGTGGATCGCGTAGGCCATAGCACCTAAATCAGAGGTTCATAGACACACTTGACGAAGGGTCAATCTTCATCTTGTCAGTTTTCCTCTTCATGAACATTTTTGGCATTTTGTTTTTTGATTGGCAGTAGTTTTCTAATTGCTCGTTAGTAAGCTATTGTAAAGGATGCATCGGCCATTTGAGAGTACAAATTGATGGCGGAGATCTTTTCTTTCCAACTATGTAAAAATTACTGCAATATTTCTTGTACTGGAGTGTCCCATTAAGCTTAAAGGCAATGAGTCGTATTAACATGTTTTTCGTCTTATGTCGACACTTAACTCTTCTTGTGTCGACACTTGTTTCTAAAGTCGACACTTCAAAAATAACATTCATTGTGTGCTTCTGGAGGTGGATAAACTGAACGGCAGTAGGCGACGTAGCCCGTCATTCTTAGATAAACCACAAGTGTGCCTTGTGGTGAGGGCGAAGGTATATTTACCACACTAAGTAACGGCTGGGCGGGTTTAGTTCCACGAGTGCCCACGACGATAATGATAATTGTCCAGTTTATATATATAAACAGTAGAATGATATGTTGACTTTTATTCCTCCTGCTTGAACGTTTATATACATTTTGTAATTATGTGTGAGGCTACTGAGCCCAATACAACAATACTTAGAAATCATTTTGGCGTGTGTTATTTACTTGTCGGGAAAATCTGGGTTTATTGTTTGTTTTAACTTTTGGCGCGTAAGCAATTTTCGCTGCGTATATACTGACCATGGATGAGTCGAATTCTGTATTGCATAAGCGCAAAGCGTCCAAAATTAATGGATTTGGCACTGAAACCGTTCCAAAACAGGTAAGATTAAAATTTTTGTACCATAACAAAAACCGGATAGGTTTTCTGGCAAACAGATTTAACCCTGAAATATGACTCCGAGTTCATCGTCTCAACCGATTTGACAAAACATTGGCCATGAGCGCTGAAGCCGTCTCCACCACCGACACCCTTTAATAATTTGGCCGGGCAAGAGTGGGGTAACTCCGTCTGTTGATCACCAGCTCCCATTGGACCATATAACCCGTCCTCTGAGATGGCAAACCAACAAAGATTATGTCACTGGCCCAAGTCAAGTCAAGCCGAAGGGCGTGACGTCATATCGTTTCCGTTTCAAGGAAAAACTTACTGCGTTGGATTTTAGAAATGTAGCCCCTCCCTACATTGACTTAGTGACAGTCTAGGACTATAATAGTGTCGAAGCTTAGCTTTGATAGCTTTAATCAGGGGTGGACACATCAGCTCATCTTAGAAGGGGCGAACCCTTACATCTTGGTATGGGCGTAGCCAAAACATCTCCACGGGGGGCACCCGGGTTTGCTAAAGGGGCACTTGAGGAGGACACAGCTTATATCAACCTAACTTTATATATATAACGTTCACGTAGGGTGAACCTATATTTTTGTGAAGACAGTAAACATTTTTCGTTTTACCTATCTAGGGGCGGCGGGCCGCCAGGTTCGTCCTTGTCTGCGCCAATGGGCTTAAGACATGTCGAACAGCGCAACAGAGTTTGATGTCAAACTACCTTCGGTCATTGGTTGATTATGATGTCATCTGCTTCTCCAAACTTGGGAAATTATACGTGCCGGGGGACTTGAGGAGGGGGGCCCCGGCTTATATATATTTGCCGGGGCTATCATCCAAATACCACAGTTTTACCAACCGGTGGGTACCAAGTTAGTATTTTGAGCACATTTTTGTATAGTTTTGTTTAAATTAAATCGTTTCCACCAATGAGGGACACAAAATGTGGTCCAGGAATAGAAGTTTGGCAAGAAAATGACATCTCACGAACTTTGTGCTTAGGGTATTTTGCTGGGGTGCGCGAAAATTTTGCTGAGGACGCGAGACGGGGGTACCTCAGTTTAGCCGGGGGGGGGGGGGGAGGGGAGCGGGGGGCAGCCGAAAGTGCAGGCCCGCACTTTGTAGCAGAGAGGTCATTTTTCTCACAATGACTTGTTTCTGTTTATTTATATGTTAAAATAATTTTATATATTTGTCATCGTTTGTCTTATCTCCAACGTTAGGAGAGATGTAGGAGTGTTTCATGTAAGAGTTCGTAAAACTTTCGTTTTAAAGCTTTGATTCCAGCAGTTAACATTTCACTTATATTGAAGTACAGTGAAATTATGCAAAGCGCCCATTGTCGTAGAGTTATAATGGTGCCAACCCACAGGGGCGTGTCCAGAAATCTGCAACTGGGGGCGAAAGCCCCCAAATTCCACATAATAGTTCCTTCTATTTCGATTTTTTGGTCTACGACGGAAACTTGAATCGCAAACTGGAGGGCTAGACACTCGAACAGGGGGCTATAGGCCAAAAGCCCCCCACCCCTTAAACACGCTTCTGCCAACCCACAGGGACCCGGAAACGATTTTTAGTATGGGGGCACGGCTAGTGTAGAGGTAACGAAAAGCCGTAAAGCAAACATAACCGTTAGGCGGATTTTTTGGAATTTTAGCCCCAGTTTCAAAATGGCTGAAGACGGGTTTAAACGAGACATAGTTACTTGCACGGGCGTGTAGTTACAACTGCAATTTAGGGAAATTTAGTTACCCCTTTTCCGGGATTCGAATTTGCGCACCGTGCTTCGAATGCAACTTTTCACCTACTACAGACTACCAAGTCGCAACTATTTCATCAATAAGTTTTGTTTCAACAGGCAACAGTTAAAGTATATATATCATTTGTATCCCGTGAACGAATTACGTTGGTCAGCAGGAGTACTCCTGCCCAATGTACAGCATACGTAAAGCTCCCAGACAACAGTAGTATGTATATATATACAGAGTTGTGTGTAAATAAATGAACAAATATAGTAAAATACGTGGCGATGAAAATGAATTGTGCAGTATAATAGCTATTGCATCCATGCCAGCAGGGGTGGGGATGGTTACCCCCTGGGTTCCGGTTCCCCACCGTTAAGAAAAATGACGCCGGCGACAAAAAGGTACTCACAAAAATTTTACGGTATATTTTATACGGTATTTATGGTAGGTAACGCCCCCTGGGATAGCCCCCATGGGGTCTACCCCCGCATACCACACCACTCTCCAGGAAACTTTACTTCCACCCCGGCAATGGCGAATAATCTTTTGCTTAAAATACTTTCATTCAAGAAATATATATAAATACTGAAAAATATCTATCCATTGCAACGCTGATAAATTTCAGAAAAAAACACCCTTGCCTAAAGCTTTGTCAATGGAACAGAGAAGATATGGTGGATGCGCTAAATGAGTTGGCGAAGAAGCTTAACCAGGAATCTCCACACTTAGCTAGGAAAACTGCCTTAGGTAAGGGAAACTCTTAGCGGGATTTTGATTTTGAGCAGTTGATGCTAAAACACATAACACATTAGCATAAAGCGACCGAAGAGTTTTGTGCTATCATCACTGACGTAGGCGTACGCAGGGGGGGCCGCAGGGTACGTGCGCACCCCGCTCCCCCGTTAGGGTATGCCACGAAAATTTTTCTTCTTAGGCAGGTTTGTGACGGTTACAGGGGGAAGGTGCTGCTGCCCATAATGGTGGTCAAGCATTGAGTAAATTTTTGTTGGTGTACGTAAAGTTACAAATTTTCCGCGCTTCGCCTTGGGGTTCAATTTTCGCTACGGAGGGTAACCCCCTGGCATTTGGTCCGGACCCCAGGGGGCAAACCCCTACCCCCTGCCGGCATGTATGAGTGTTTTCGAGATTTGGAACTTTTTCATGCTGAAACCCTAACCCCACCCCTTGAAATCAAATACAAATGCAAGGAGGAGTTATGGCATATTAACCGTTGGGTTGAAAACGCTAGGTCACTACAACCATTAATTCGTTTGCACCCTGCTGCATTAGTTTGAAGTGTTTGGCACTTATGCTATAGTGGCGCATTTTGGTGCAGTTAAATTGAGAGCCTGCTGGTGTTGGCTAGGAGATCATAATTTCACTCAAATATCTCATCTGAACTATGACATGCAACCTTTACGCTCTGCCTCTGATACACCAACCCAACGGTCCCAGCGCAGCATCTAGTAAATCATACATGCCGACGGTCGGTCATGCCAGCGGGGTAACCCCCTAGCTTTTCGTCCTCTTGGGGGGTGGGGGGGGTAACCCCCCTACCCTCCTGTCGGCATGAATGAAATGTATACATACGAATATGACAGTGTTGCTCAATGCTTTCTGGAGATAAATGCAAACATATATATAGAATTTAGACTGAGATTTTTAGTAATATTTGTATATAATTACATCTTTACATACCACAGTTTGTTTGTAAACAACAAAACAAGAGTCTAGCTAGCGGTTTATCTATGGGCAACGGGAGTAACTCAGATGAGCACTAACCATAATTGTATATATACGCCATACATATATATATATAGAAATCACATAGGGTGATGCACACACTATACAGTTCCGTCGCTACGGTAGCCTGCGGGGGAGGGGGTAACGGTACGTTTAGTGGGGCGACCCAACAGCTCCCAACGATAAAATTAGTCAATTAGTCAAATTACCCATCCCCCCCTTGCTGACGGCCACGGTCTGGCTCTGCAAAGAATGCGGCGTTGATTATAACGAGGACACGACAGGGATTGAATGGCTTCAGTGTATCGAGTGCTACGGCTGGGCGCACGAGGACAGTTGCGGTGTCTCAACTAAGGCCACGTACTTTTGCAATAGTTGTTTCGCTGAAGTCAAAAAATTAGCAGCATGATTAATTGTGTGCTTGATGACGTTGGGAGTGTGCCAAAGACAGCGCGTTTGAAATCATTTATTCTTTATATATATGGCCCAAGTCAAGTGGAGGGTTCGTTAGGTTATATACTCGTTGCAAAAAGCTTTGAGTTAGCTTTAGTGTGGGGAGGTCATGAGGGGATCGTACCCCCCCCCATTTGGTTTAGTGCTAATATAACGGCCACATGTAGATATATGTAAGTGTCGTAGCTTCTAAGCCATGTACACATGCCTGCCGTGAGAGTAGGGTGGCACACACCCTAGTATCCCGAAACGCTCCTCAGACCGTAATGACCGTCAGAGAGCAAAAAATTCACATTTCCGACTCCGCTGGAAAAATTTGGGCCATCACCCCCCCTCAAAAAGGAAAATTTCCATACAGCTTGACATGGCGACCTTGACATGGCTTAGGCTTTGCATATTTATGTAGAACATCATGTCAGAGTATGACGTCAGGCCTACGTAAGGAAACCGAACAATATAATAGCACAGGCCCGTGGCGAGAAGGTATCTTTTCAGCTAGTAT
Organism: Trileptium ribeirensis; assembly: GCA_030248225.1. Taxonomy (NCBI): domain Eukaryota; kingdom Metazoa; phylum Nematoda; class Enoplea; order Enoplida; family Thoracostomopsidae; genus Trileptium; species Trileptium ribeirensis. Next base: position 116,186 of record JASANE010018197.1, read on the forward strand.
ATGGTGACGATTAGTATCGAACTGCGTACCACTTCCAAGAACAATCAAATAATTATTTTATCTCCAGTATAACGTAAGTGAAAAACAACACAAAATAGGAGTCCTTGTTGATGTATCAATGCAGATGCGTGCGTAGGCAAGCATATGGGAACCTACCGTTATGAATAGTTCAGTTGTTTTTGATGCTTTTTAATAAAGTTGTTAAAGTGTCGACTTAAGAATGAAAGTGTCGACTTTACAATAAAAGTGTCGACATAAAAAACATAAAGTGTCGACTCTACAAACATTAATGTATATGTAATGTCCCTGCATAGGTGTAAAGTGTCGACATTACACGAGTTTACTATATGTGCTGTGTGTTTGCCTCTAAGTCTTGCGATATAGCATTTTTATTGAAACAGGGCGCGCGTATTTTTTCAAACAGCGTTTCATTTGAACAGAATAAATGAATTGAGGAGATGCATTATGGTTCTATAATATTCGCATTACAACTGTCACCCCACGTCCTGAAACTCCATCGCCAATCACATTGTCTCACGATCTTGCTCCTCGCACAATTAGGCCTTGGCAATAATGTGTCCTGGATGCGCACTAATCACTAGTGTTCTGGAATTATTACGTTAATATTATATCCTAAATGTCTGGGAGTACCCAAAACCCAAATGCCTATCGAAGGTTGACGTTAAAAAGATGTTAATAATCGAAATTTACTACTCTTGCATATAAAATCAGACGAGAGCCAATAATAAAACTGATAACAATAAGTTTATTAGTATTTAAAGGCAGGAAACCTCAATATCTCGTGGTTGACACATTTACAACGTATTTCACGATAACTGATTTTTATTTGCTCAATTGAAGGAAGGAAAGTTGTTGCTCTTTTAAGAAATTTTAAATAATGAGGTTAGTATATATGACAAAAGTCTTGTTTGAAGAAAACATATTGTTCGATGCGAAGAAGAGATGTATTTATATTACATTTTGATACGTAATTCTAAATTGATGATCAAATAATATTTGATAATTCTTTATATCGAATCAATTTTCAATCGATAGACCTTTGACTTGATATTATTATTGATCGGAAGTGACTTGGTTTTGCAAGTTTTACTAACGTTTTACACATTAGTTGTTCTCGTTGTATCGTCTTTTCTCCATTAATTCAAAACAGCTTTGCTTAATTTTACACTAGTTTTCGTATTTTTTCCATATAATTTTTATCTTACCACAGCTACCAACAAACAATATGGCCGCGTCGATGCCAGGTGATGTACTTACTTGTCCTGGTGAGAAATTGGTCTTCGGTGCACCGTTCGATCAGCCTCAAACTGTTACTCTACGATGCACCAATGGAGGTATATCCATAAAAATTAAGCTAGAGCTAATTTTATGAATAGTATGTTTATACATCGAAATTCCATAAAGCTCCAATCCATATTAATACAGCGGTACCAAATTTCACCGGCTGAAGTTTTTTATAGTTTTGTTTAACATTCGAACAGGAAGGTACAAATAAAATACCGTGTAAGGCGTATGAGGTCTAGTGTTTAAAAGTCAATAAATTGTTTAAGCTTTAAATTTTGTTTATTAAAAATTATGTTTAAAAATAGGAAATTAGTAGAAAATACTGAGTGCGGAGAAGTTTTATGAACTGAAAACTCTAGCCATCTAAAAACATTTCCAACAATATATTTTAAATTTTAGTTTGCTGCAAAATTTGCACTCTATCTCATATTTTGGAGAATAGGAATTTTGCGACATTTCTGTGAAAAAATGGTTTTTTCGGCTGTGTATAAACGCTGCCGTGTATAAATGTGTATAAACGCTGCCTAAATATTTTAGACTTCTTCAATTTTTTGATTTATATACTAAATTCTCATTAATCTGACTACAGTATCAAAAAGATCACTGCAACCCACAGTTATATTATCGGAGATAAAGGACGGTAGAGCAGCGAAAGAGTCCAGAGCACTACATATATGTAGAAATCTTCTATTCTTGCAAACACAAATCTTATTCATATCCAGCTTAGTATACAGGTAGATAGTTGTGAGCTTATAGGTTTAAATTGACATTTTACTTCTCTGAAACCGAATAGAGTTTCGTGAAGGGAATTATTTATATTAAAAATAAAGTTATTACATAATTGATAATAGTAACGATGATATATTTATACGTTATAGCAAGCCGATATATTAGATTACTTTTGTCGAGTAATCACTAGACTGGTTTTGCTCTACTGTAGCTTTAAAAAGCATATACTTGTAAAAAAACTTAGTGATTATATACTATTTTACACAATGTATGACCATTACTGTTCCTCATAACTATGTATCGCTAAATAGCATATCGTAAAACAACAAATATTTATAAAATGACTAAATAGTCCAGTGGCTTTAAATAGTGCATTAGATGCATAAATTGCCATATACAACAAAATGAACATATATATCATATACCGTTTGGTTTTTCTGTGCAAACTAAACACAGGTACTGGATATTGGGAATTAGAAATATTTATATAGTCTGTGCAGCCCTAATAGCCAAAATAGGCAGCGAAAACAATTGCTTTGGATTCTTAAAACGATGCTACGAATCATTTTAATTTCGTCGAACATTATATATCTGTTGCCATCAAAGTGAGTTTCCGGGATAAATATTTCCGTTTTGTACACATCTTCAGGAATTTGGCTGCCCAGCTAAAATGTCTGCACTCACTGCACTTCGTAGCGTGAGCTCAAGTTATCTTTTGGTGCCGGACGTTATAACGTTATAAAAAAGAACAGCTTAGAGCGGGTGTTCGTGGGGCGGAAACCCCCCTACTTATGCTTAGGTTTAGTATATAGCTCTTATATGGACTTTAGCATAGGTTAAGGCTAAGGCTTAGGCGTATACTAGTTAAGGCTGATTGAGTTTCCAGGATAAATATTTACAGTTTCTGGCTGATCTTTAAGTATTTCTATTTTACCAGTCCGCTAATTTTGTAAGCTAACATGGACTGGTGGTCTCCCTGCATGGATGCATCATCCGTTATTTACAGGTGGAAAAAAAATTGGCTGGGCTATTAAAACAACCAACATGAAACGGTTTCAAGTCGAACCGCCGTGTGGTACAATGGAAGCCAAGCATTCGGTGTTGCTTAGTGTTACGTGTAATCCGTTCGATATTAGTGGATCCGTAAGTGCGAGATCAGTGACAATAAGCCAGCCGAATTTTGAACTATTACACATTTTCATATTTGATATTAGATTATTTTACAGAAAACAACAATAACAGAATCGACCTTGCCAGTGGTTAACTGATTTATTGTGTAGGTGTTGTAGGGTTGCACTTGTGTTGATGCGCGCTCCCTTTGCGAGGTTCCTTGCGATTCTTGTAATGTTGTGGTCATGGCAAAATAGTTAGGTATTATGTAATAAAACTGATGTGTCAATAACACAGTGAAATATCGCTTATACCATATTAAATTAAAGCTGGTTTTATAATGATGTGGAGGACAACGGTGATAAAGCTTTGGACACCGTATAAAATATAGAAGCTCTCTTTAGGCGGCAAAATCATACTTTTGCATATAAATATAAATGTTTGATTACAAACAAAGTTATGAAAATCGTAACAGTAAAATGCCCGGACAAAGTTTACAAATAAAACAAAAATAAATTTTTCAGAATTTTTAAGCGATATGTTTTGTGTCTGAGAGGGGGGGTTACAATATTTAAAACGGTGCAACCAAAGCAGTAGCGACAATATCAAAAGTTAAAATTAAGAGCAGTGTGTGCAGTAACGACCTTGGTTCGTATGAAATAGAAAATCTGTATTTAATTGGATGTTATATATAAAGGAATTTATGAATGAAGTCGACGATGGTACTCCTTGGTTTTAATACACCATCAGTCTTGTATAATGAGCATCTTGGCTATTGCGGATTATGACTTTATGCCTCAGTTTGTAAGAGAGAGCGTCGCGTCTCGATCTTTCAGATTTTTCTTCAACCAAAGTAACCTAATACTTCTCGGCGTAACTTTTAGATCAGCAGATTAACCACTTAGTTAACAGTCTATATCGGAATCATGTATTTTTCAAGTTATGAAACTGCATAGCGTAAAAATATATCAATCAATTTATTTCGTAATAAAATTTCAGGACATTTCGAACGATCGTATCACAATTGAGTGGACCGATGCGCCTGCTGGGGCCGGCGACAAATTTCAACGTGAATGGTTTCAGGGCTCGGGCATTATTCGACGCAAAGTCATGAACTGTGAATACAACGCATAAATACAATTCATAGGCTGCCAAGAAGTCCTATCTCAGAAAAGTATTCACACCTTTTAGACACTATAAAATTTACTTGAATAGTACTAAAATGAAATTATTAAATATAAAACTTTCTAATAGTCTCATGGTACAGTTTACGGAATTGTCTTGAAAAACTAATTTTAAGAGAATAAATTTAATGCACTTAGCTGATTTGCAAGAGGAATCCAGTTTTTGGGTGTACGGTTTACAAACCAAATTGTCGGGTGATTTAATGAGACCAAACAATATATCGTTGTAGGCCATGCAATATTAGTTTTATAGGATTAAACAGTATTTTATTTTCATTTTGTAATTGACACGAACAAAATGATAATACAGGGATTGTGCACATACACACACGAATCTAAAGTATTGCTAATTAAAATTTGACCAGCAGGTATTTGAGTATATAAAGACATACAGAAACGCCTTGCCTACCGCGAAAGTTTCAAATAAAATATATTTGAGAAAGCAACAATAAGAAACAGGGCAAAAACAACGGTAATCGGAAATCGTGACGGACGGGGTTCTGGGGGTCTCGACCTGGAAGACTGTCGACGGAAACTTTTAATCTCGGCCCCTACTGAAAATATATCCGCCACGTTTCAAAATTTACTCGGTTATTTTGCTAAATGTGTAGTGAAGGCTCAACAGTAGTTGGGGATGTACATACTAAGCGCCCAAGTTGGCGAATTTGTAATTAAAACAATAGTTATTTGGAACTAAAACGTAAATGAATAAGTTGAATATGATATTCTGCCCGTTGCCATGTAATGAAATAATGATTTTGTGCACGCTAAGCCATTTGCGTCTGACACAAACCATGTGTAAAAATATTACGAATGCAGTTCAAAATTTTTTACCATAACATTTCATCCGGTATCACCTCGTAACCAGTTTCCATCGGCAATGCTGTGCACTGAACTATAATGACCGTATGAATGAGAAATTTTTGCCGATGCTTTCGAGATATCAAATACATTGTAAAAACAATGCTAAATTGATTTATGGATTGGCTATATTCCGTGAAGTATACCCTAAACTACACTCTGAGTAAGATTTTGACTCAGTTGGGTGGTCATGCTATAATTAAAAAATGAGCTGAATGTTGGCTCACCCGCAGAAAAAATCCAGTTCAAGCGCTATAAATAAAGAGATGCCATCAAGAACAACATTGGGTATATTACAAATTGGTAGAAATAAATACGCAAATAAATTTGCAAAAAATATACTTTGACGCAAAAATTAGCGCTAAACTATGAACTTATAAATTTAGGACTCGGGTGAAAAGAACAATAATTATATATTCAATGACCATATCCTATAAACAATTACAAAACTCGTTGATAACAAAAATTCTATATATATTTTGAAGCATAGCAAGCTATTTCTGCTAGCTCTGTGATTTGAGTTAAATTCTTAATTATCTAAATATTTTACGAGCGATAACTAGCACTATCAGTGTTCCATAAAATAACTCAAAGGCTATGTTCACATGAAGTAAGATTCCATCTGGTCCTCTGCGTTCCCATCCGGTCTTATCCTATCCGATTTGTGGTGATCTCACCCAGTATGCTTCGATACGACCAAATACTGCGCCTGCCTAACGTGTATATGTGTATGTTTTTTTCATACCACGTCATCCGATTCGGATCCGATAAAATTGTGCATACGCAATCGGGTCGTATACATTTTGAACACACCGTTATACACTGTAAAACGGCTTACTGAAAATGTGTTTGAATTGACTCAAATGAGTCGGACACAACCTGACCCACAAAAATTGAGTCTGATTTTGATTCAGCCTAAGTCAATATTTTTTAAATGAAGAATGGTCAATATTTGGCTCCGTAATTGTCAAACTTCTCGAGCTTTGAATTAATTATTGACTATACTGATTTAAATTGTATCGGATGGTATACATTGTGAACACTCCTTTATACATTGTGAAGCGGCTTACTTAAAATGTGTCTGAATTTACTCAAATGAGTCGGTCACAACATGACTCACAAAAATTGAGTCTGATTTTGATTCAGCCTGAGTCCATATTTTTTAATCAAGAATGGTCAATATTTGGCTCCGTGGTTGTCAAACTTCGCGAACTTTGAATCTATTAATGACTAGACTGATTTAGATTGTATCGGATCGTATACATTGTGAACACACCTTATACACTGTGAAATGGCTTACTTAAAATGTGTCTGAATTGACTCAAATGAGTCGGACACAACCTGACCCACAAAAATTTAGTCTGATTTTGATTCAGCCTAAGTCAATATTTGTTAAATCAAGAATGGTCAATATTTGGCTCCGTGGTTGTCAAACTTCGCGATCTTTGAATCTATTAATGACTAGACTGATTTAGATTGTATCGGATCGTATACATTGTGAACACACCTTATACACTGTGAAATGGCTTACTTAAAATGTGTCTGAATTGACTCAAATGAGTCGGTCACAACCTGACTCACAAAAATTGAGTCTGAATTTGATTCAGCCAGAGTCAATGTTTTTTAATCAAGAATGGTCAATATTTGGCTCCGTGGTTGTAAAACTTCGCGAGCTTTGAATCTGTTAATGACTAGACTGATTTAGATTGTATCGGATCGTATACATTGTGAACACACCTTATACACTGTGAAATGGCTTACTTAAAATGTGTCTGAATTGACTCAAATGAGTCGGTCACAACCTGACTAACAAAAATTGAGTCTGATTTTGATTCAGCCTGAGTCAATTTTTTTAATCAAGAATGGTCCATATTTGGCGCCGCAGTTGTCAGACTTCGCGAGCTTTGAATCAATTCTTGACGAGACTGATTAAATTGCTAAGACAGGTTGCGACACGCTCAACTGAGTCAGACATGACTCATCTCATCTTGACTGAGCAGGTTTTACAATTTTGTTCAGAAATTAATCAGTTCTGATTGGACGCAATGTCAGCATGCCCTAAATGTTCAATAACATATCATAATGATATAGAATATATTAGAGAGACTACCTAGGCACTGTCATTAAAAAGACGATATATACTAGTAACGTGTGCGACTTTCAAACACAGATTCTGCGGAATGCTATTAAAGATGTGGATAGTGATTGGCATTCGTTAACCAGATTTTACAGCCTTGTTGTCCGACTGAATCTTTTTTATTCGACGTTTCTGAAATTAAAAATTTTTATATGTTTCAAATTATGACATAACTACAGAATTATAACTAAATTGTCGTGTGGCGTGTCGTCGGTTCATGTCATGTTGTCGTGGAGTCACATGTTCGAAACCTCTGAATCGCATAGTCGACTCAGGAAAAGTAGTAAGGCCATTTTGCTTAAGTAAACCCACGTGTAAAATGATCATCAGCTTGCTTGCAAAATAGAATTTCCGTGATGGATCTGGTATCTATGGCTTTTGCGATTCATGTCACAACACAAAGATCAGCAGCTGCACCCCAAAATAACATAGTGACGTTTCAATACATTTAATGTATAATTTCCAATATAGAACCCTACGATATCTAATCGGATAGATTCCAGGCCTGCAGTTGCAATATCAAAAGTGCCCTGTACTAAGAAGTTTTTTCTAACATCACTTTACCATGCTATAGGCGTGAACGACAAAATTTTGGTTGAAATGTGGGCTGTGTATTGTCCCAGCTCTTTGAAAACGACACATACAAAGCAATACGCCTTCCACTATGTGTCCAGGGTTAAATGCATTATTGGTAAAATTGAATTTATGCGCCGTCTGTTCCTGAGCCATAGTAGTTGTAACTAAACTTCGGTTAAGTGCGGTAAAATAGAATAATCGTCAGCCTTGCGACAGGATAATCTATCCTGAGCACAAAAGATTGCTACTACTGGTTTCTAATTCAGCTTGTTTTATGCTGTGTGTTGCTCGGGGTAATACCTGTTGCAATATGTTAATGATTCTTAGGTGACGGTTACCTTTACCTACAACTTGGAACTATATTTGGATATTTCCATCTTCGAGATTCGAATAGGGTAAACCTGGGGTAAACCCAACCGTAATTAATTGATTGTAAATGTATATTTACGTTTTTATATTCTACGTTATAATTTCTATATTACATTAGATTATGTTTGTGTAAAGTTCTGCGTTCTTCAATAAAAACATTATGCAAAACTTGGACTTAATATCTACGGAACGTAAGTCAGGCCTGTAGTTATAGGACAGACGGCAAGGGCCTCGGCTGCCCTACTTTAGTTTTCGCCTTTCCTGCTGTGGCTGCGATGGGCTAGACGTGTTACATTGTTTTTCCAATTCATATAGCCAAATTTCAACACGCATGATATTGACCCAACCTCACCCTGCTTAGTTTCTAAAGAACCCGGATTAAGCGAAGAGTATGTTTAGCGTCTGGTTTACCCTAGGAAATAGTAACCACTAACTCGCATAATGTTTCTTTAAACGTTTTGGTCGATCGTATGGATATAAAATTAGTATATTTTAAGAAATCAACTAGGGTGATAAAAGAGGAGGAGCCAGTTGAATTTTACTTTAGATTTCAGATTCGCGTTTTCTCAAAAATTTATTTTGATTCGAAATTGCGTACCATTCAACTGACATACCTGCTTAGTCGGTAGGGCTACGGGGGCTAAGTGAAGAGGATGTTTATCGTCCGGTTTACCCTAGGAATGACCATGAACTGACAATGTTTTTTAACTGTTTGGTCAATCATATTGATATAAAATGCTTCTTTAAACCTTTCGGTAGATCGTACCGATATAAAATTAATATATATGTTAAGAAATATACTAGGGTGATAAAAGAGCAGGAGCCAGTTGCATTTTACTTGAGATTTCACGTTCGCGTTGTCTCAAAAATATATTTTAATTCGAAATTGGATGCCATTCAAATGATTTACTTGCTTAGTTGGTCTGGCTGCGGGAACTAACCGAAGAGGATGTTTATTGTACGGTTTAGCCTAGAAATAAACATGAACTGACATAATGTTTCTTTAAATGTTTGGTGAATCTTATTGGTATATAATTCAAATATTTTAAGCAATCAACTAAGGTATAAAAGAAGAGGATCTAGCTGGATTTATTTCAGATTTCACCTTTGCGTTTTCTCAACAATTTGATTTTAATTCGGAATTACGTGCCATTCAACTCACCCGTGGATAAACTTGGCGGAGTTATGTAGGCCGTTGTCCCGTCGTTAATACCAATCCATAGGTGAGGGGATCAATTTACATATGTACCTTTTTGTTTTACATAATTTTCATTCAGGCAAATATATTTTTTCACGTTTTTTGTTTCATTTGTGGTCCAATCATACGATATATACATAATGATCAAGTTCTAACACAACCAAACAAAAGAAAAGAATAACTCATCAAGTTAATTTGTGAAACGTAAATATGACACAATATCAGTAAGAATTTTTCATCTTCATCCGGCAGGAGTTTATTAACAAAACAAGGCTATTTCGATGCGTGTAGCAGCTTACCCATTCAAAAATCGCCCGTATATGTTAGAATAGAATCGGCACTAGTTGATATACATAGTGCAGTATAGATTATTGAAGTACTTCTTAGCTTTAAGCTTGGCTAATATAAATTGTATGAAGTGCAAAGCCAGTGCGCTTTTAATATTTGCAATGTGTACATTGGAGTAGAGTAACATATCTGCAAAGCAGCCAGAAACTGTATGCAGTTAAACTGTGCAAGCAGCATCACAATTTGTCTCATTTATAGCATAATAATCATAAAATCATCTTCATCCAACTGATGAGCACTGGTTGCCCAACGCTAGCCTGAACAATATCTCTGGCCAACAAACGATAAGAAAATTATAGTATACATTTTTATTTTCTTTTAGAACCACATAAACCAATAACTTCAAGTTTCCTACGAAATAACATGTAACGAATGTATGTCTAGCAAAGGAAGGCGATTGGAGGCACAGCAAAATTGTCAAGTCTACGTTCCATGCGATACGAGAACATTCAGTTCGACACAGTTTACGCAAGCCTTTACCGCGGAAGAATTTTTCCGTTCCAAATCCAAAAAGCGAAATCCTGATCGATAAATAAATATTTAGCTTGCTCAGCCTCTCCAAAGTCCCATAGACGCAATAATGTAATCGCAATATATTAAGTTTAAGCTTAAGTGTTTGAATATATAAATGTAGGGATCATTTAAGTCAAAAACAAAAATTTTTGGAGAAATCCCAAAGCCGTGAAATTTACTGTAAAACAAATACTTAGTATAATGCGTGTATTGTCCGATGACTGATAATTCGCTTGCAACAGTACCGCGTAGAACTGTTTAAGTTACTCTGCGGCATTATATGGCACTGGGAATTTGCCGCTTATAGTTTGTGATTTTGAAATTAGATATTTAGGGTGCTTTAAATTAGAAGCCAGCAAAAAGCATTACCGCAATTATTCACCGATGTGTCAGCTCCAGTTCTGTGATTAAATGATTTTGTTACTTAAAATTAAAATCAAACTAATGTTTTTGCACATTCCCTTAATCAAAAATTTAGTTTTATTTTTAATTAACATTATTTGCCCAAGTCTGCCTGTTGGGCTCAACAGATTGCGACACGTTGTGCGTCTAAATTTATTGCATGGTACATATTTGCACATGCTTTGTTGTGAGCTCACTTTGTAAGGTTTCCTAAAGAACCCAACAATCGCTCCTACACAGCTTTAAGTTTGTGTGCACCTGTTGCTTCCTGCTCCAGTTCTATTCACAGTGTCGGAATGTGTTTGTTATTTGTCAAATCTCCTTGGGCATTAAAGGGAAAACTGGCTTGAGGCGTGATCGACACGTCACTTGAATTGGCGTTGTCGCAGTTCACTTTTTGTTAGCAGAGGTAAAATCCAACTTTGACAAATATCGTCTTTTTAAAATGAAGTAACAAAGGAAATATATACAAAAAGGTTTTAGTGCCGCAAGATTGTAATTTATTTTTGCTTTGGCATTTACATGTAACCATTTCCATCTTTAATTCATGTGTATTTCATACAATCTTAAACAATCATTTGCGATTGAAGCAGGATTGTTTGAGTCCAATGCAAGCGCACTAGCCGTTACACAATTTAGAAGCTGCTGTTCGTGTTCTGTTTTTTGAGGTTAATAAGATTGCTCGGTCGAACATACGACGCATACGAACTCAGTTAGCCCACCGCTTCGAATTTATGTCAGTTTACTAAAAAATGGTTAAGAATAGATGAAAAACAGCCAGCTAAAGTGATGACAACAATACAGATTGGAACAAATAACTTGTCAACTCACTTCTTCTCTGTGATTTTGATAAAACCAATATATAATAGCACCAAATAGTCCAACGAGGAACACAACAATAATTGCAACAGCCCACCATGAATAGCCTGAAACCCTTACAACAATAATTATTTTCACTTAAAGTCAGTTTGAAATTTAACACATTAAGCATCCTGGTCCCAGAAGGGAATTGAAAGCACGAGTTTTAGCGCAACAGGTTTTGGTTGAATCTCCGGAATAACTGGGCGTATGGCATATGTGTTGCAGGGGGAGTAAAGGGTTGGATCCCTTTAAGCCATATTTTCCCCCACCCAACCCCCTAACCTGGGCGCACAATATTTTAGGAAATATTGAGCTAAAATTGCTAAAAATTATGGTGAAATTGGCAAACATGAAGGAGATCGTCGGGGGTTTATCCACTACCCCGCCAAACGTCTACCCCACCCCCTTAAGCCAAAGGACCTTCGACACCTATGACATATAATCAAATAAATGAGGTCAAATATTAATTTTGCCATTTGTGTCCTTTTCAGATTGTTTAATTATTTCTAAATTCAATATTTCTGAAATCTAGCGAGTATCTATAAATATTTTGCGTTAAAATTTATTAAATTCCATAATAGGTGCTCCGCTGAGGTGGCTGGCTCTACATTGTTCCCAAACCAAAATTTGCTGAATTGCATAAATTTAGAGCATAACATTATTTTTACGTGTTCTAATTCAACTAAATTGTCTATGATGAGTTGCCTGTTTTACCAGAGAGTTTGTACAAAAATATATCTTCCGAGGAACTGATTTTGAACGCAATTATCATTATTATGCTTGCCACTTTATATATTCGTAGTTCTGTGTCGTGCAAGGCAATGTCGTATTCATAGGGCTTCGTTGTGTGACTAGTGCAAAAAGGGATTTCACAAAAAATATACATTTGGGAAAACTTAAGTATTGATTGTACTTTTTGGTCCGTTGCCGACTGAACAACTTTTGAACTGTTAAATTGGGAAATGTTAAGTATTGATTGTACTTTTAGGTCCGTTGCCGACTGAACAACTCTTGAACTGTTATATTGGGAAATGTTAAGTATTGATTGTATTTTTAGGTCCGTTGCCGACTGAACAACTTTTGAACTGTTAAATTGGGAAATGTTAAGTATTGATTGTACTTTTAGGTCCGTTGCCGACTGAACAACTTTTGAACTGTTAAATTGGGAAATGTTAAGTATCGATTGTACTTTTAGGTCCGTTGCCGACTGAACAACTTTTGAACTGTTAAATTGGGAAATGTTAAGTATCGATTGTACTTTTAGGTCCGTTGCCGACTGAACAACTTTTGAACTGTTAAATTGGGAAATGTTAAGTATTGATTGTACTTTTAGGTCTGTTGCCGACTGAACAACTTTTGAACTGTTAAATTGGGAAATGTTAAGTATTGATTGTACTTTTAGGTCCGTTGCCGACTGAACAACTTTTGAACTGTTAAATTGGGAAATGTTAAGTATTGATTGTACTTTTTGGTTCGTTGCCGACTGAACAACTTTTGAACTGTTAAATTGGGAAATGTTAAGTATTGATTGTACTTTTAGGTCCGTTGCCGACTGAACAACTTTTGAACTGTTAAATTGGGAAATGTTAAGTATTGATTGTACTTTTAGGTCCGTTGCCGACTGAACAACTTCTGAGCTGTTAAATTGGGAAATGTTAAGTATTGATTGTACTTTTAGGTCCGTTGCCGACTGAACAACTTTTGAACTGTTAAATTGGGAAATGTTAAGTATTGATTGTACTTTTAGGTCCGTTGCCGACTGAACAACTTTTGAACTGTTAAATTGGGAAATGTTAAGTATTGATTGTACTTTTTGGTCCGTTGCCGACTGAACAACTTTTGAACTGTTAAATTGGGAAATGTTAAGTATTGATTGTACTTTTAGGTCCGTTGTCGACTGAACAACTTTTGAACTGTTAAATTGGGAAATGTTAAGTATTGATTGTACTTTTAGGTCCGTTGCCGACTGAACAACTTTTGAACTGTTAAATTGGGAAATGTTAAGTATTGATTGTACTTTTAGGTCCGTTGCCGACTGAACAACTTTTGAACTGTTAAATTGGGAAATGTTAAGTATTGATTGTACTTTTTGGTCCGTTGCCGACTGAACAGCTTTTGAACTGTTAAACTGGGAAATGTTAAGTATTGATTGTACTTTTAGGTCCGTTGCCGACTGAACAACTTTTGAACTGTTAAATTGGGAAATGTTAAGTATTGATTGTACTTTTTGGTCCGTTGCCGACTGAACAACTTTTGAACTGTTAAATTGGGAAATGTTAAGTATTGATTGTACTTTTAGGTCCGTTGCCGACTGAACAACTTTTGAACTGTTAAATTGGGAAATGTTAAGTATTGATTGTACTTTTAGGTCCGTTGCCGACTGAACAACTTCTGAACTGTAAAATTGGGAAATGTTAAGTATTGATTGTACTTTTTGGTCCGTTGCCGACTGAACAACTTTTGAACTGTTAAATTGGGAAATGTTAAGTATTGATTGTACTTTTAGGTCCGTTGCCGACTGAAAAACTTTTGAACTGTTAAATTGGGAAATGTTAAGTATTGATTGTACTTTTTGGTCCGTTGCCGACTGAACAACTTTTGAACTGTTAATTTGGGAAATGTTAAGTATTGATTGTACTTTTTGGTCCGTTGCCGACTGAACAACTTTTGAACTGTTAAATTGGGAAATGTTAAGTATTGATTGTACTTTTTGGTCCGTTGCCGACTGAACAACTTTTGAACTGTTAATTTGGGAAATGTTAAGTATTGATTGTACTTTTTGGTCCGTTGCCGACTGAACAACTTTTGAACTGTTAAATTGGGAAATGTTAAGTATTGATTGTACTTTTAGGTCCGTTGCCGACTGAACAACTTTTGAACTGTTAAATTGGGAAATGTTAAGTATTGATTGTACTTTTTGGTCCGTTGCCGACTGAACAGCTTTTGAACTGTTAAATTGGGAAATGTTAAGTATTGATTGTACTTTTTGGTCCGTTGCCGACTGAACCAATTTTGAACTGTTAAATCACGCTGTGGACAACTAATTAGTCGTTAAATTTATATATGATAAAAACGCAACTGATATATATAAGAAAAATTTAAAATTAAATATTTTCCATCATTTATTACATGCCCTTACCTGGATATATAAGATAGTTAATACTGAACGTGAACGCGCAAAACCCGGTTATAACAATGCATCCAGCGAAGAAGTAGATAATGTACGAGCCAAAAAATTCGCTTGCCATATCTTGGTTCGAAAGTATTGTATATACGGCGACAAGCTAAGTAGTCGAAGTTTGGATGGAAGGCTTTTATTGCCAATACGACGCAGTAAGTGTTTTATTTTAATGCCACAAAAATTTGATTCTCGGTTTGCTTTGATCGATGGTTTATTTTTACGCAATTAAATTGGTACCCACTTCAGATACCCAAACGTGTCGTGTTGCCCAAACTTATATGTCGCACACTTAAATTAAGCTACGAATGAGAGTTGTATTGTGACACGTATAGCATATATTTATTCTATATTTAATAGTGTTGTTACCATTCAATTTTAGTCTGAAATTTCTAGGTATATTAATATAAATATTTAAGCCACGGTTGAGTTTGCACAAAGTGCAGTGGCAAAAATTATTTACCGTTGGGTTTACTCTTAGGTAACAGAAGATATTAATAATAAAAATGCAGGGTTCGACCCTGTAGCTGAACTACGATAAACATACCCGAACACTATGTTACTTTGTACACAAGGGTATTCGTCATGTAAGAATCATACATAGATTGTAATAGGTTCTATATTAAACAGGACGCACCATCAAATGTCCAAAATCGGAAATACGAATTTCTATGAATTAATAAAAATTATCAAAATAGATCACATAGCTAGTGTTTACAACATTTACGTTATATAATACTATATATTTAATGAAATTTGTTGCAACTCTAATAATTCAACTACCGTTCGACGTATTTGTGTAAATTTTTTCTATTTGGCGCGTTTAAAGCTACGCCTCTTCAACTGTAACATATTTTGCGTATATGTTCGTCTGTTCGGGAGTAGAGTTGTGGTCATACAATGTCATGTTTCAGGATAATATAAACCGTTTTTAATATTATCAGTTTAGGTCAAATTTTGACTGCTGATATACCTTAGGTGGTTTGTGTGTGAAAACAATATCGCTGAGATATACGTTCGTACGAAGAAAGACCGCGATAAATGTATATTTTAGTGCCAAATCGAACCAAATTTGGTTGGGTTTCTTTGGTGGTAGACGTGAAGCCTTACCTAATAGCTGTAAATGTAAAGTTTAATATAGCATTCGAATTCCATTGACAAGATGATTGGAATGGTGTCACAATAATTAGCTTGTTCTTCCACGAATTAAGGAGCTACGTCTATTTATGTGGAATTCTAAGCCTTAGCTTAAACTTTAGCAATCAACTCAAAACATTTTGATACCATTGGACTAACTTGTCAATGCAAGTGATATGCTATGCAGAATTATACATATATCGAGAAAAAGGTTTTTCCGCAGTTTTTCGGGTAAGAAAAAATGAAAAATGTCAGAAATATTAATCTAATATAGTATGTTAGCCGCGTGAACGAGCAGAATCAAACGGTATCAACATTATTGGTGTTTCTTCAAAATCATCATTTTCGGGCTGGAGATATAATAACGTAAAGGGTCCATATTGTCATTACAGAATATAACTTGTTAAAAACTGATCCAATTTAGCTGATATGTTCACAGACACAATCATTTAAGGTAGGTATATACATGACACAGCGTCTCATCAGCAATGCTTCCTTATAGTTTCATTACCGCCAGCGTTATTAAAGTAATGCACCTAAGTAATATTAAATTAATGCTACCAACCCAACAGTCTCGGCGCAGTATCTAGTTTTTTAAACGGCGTCTGGTTATGTTTGCACTTTAAAGCCGATATGCCTCGTGTATATCTACAAATTTTACTACATATGCTATGTTTTGTCTATCGCATGAAAGTAATTCGTTTTGAGAGAACATATCCAACAAGTGAAAACGTTAAATTTTTTTCATTATTAAACAAAATTATTTTGCACCAAGATAGATTATCCTGTTCCCTAGATACATTATTAACGCAGAATATAATTTCAACGGTTACAGCTCAGAAACGGTAGGCGGGTTTCCTTGATTTTTACTTATTGACTTTCACAATCAGAACGTAATAGTGAAGTAGTTATATGCATAACACTTCTCCGTGGGCATTGTTTAATTAAACAGGAAGGATTAAGCGCTAACTCTGAGACCAAAATTAAGTCTAATTGTAGTGTTACGGCCTATGATATGGTAATTGGTAACGTGATGTAACAAAATTTTTCCAGTAAAAGAGATTTCAGATATTACTACTGCAGACCTTACCCAATAATCGATTTGAAAACTGAACAAGAGCAGAAACAACCAATTTTGTGTTAAGGCCGCATAGGTATTACTATTTTACCATATTACTTTACGAATTATTAGCAGTTCCTGGTTTGTTTAGACAGTGTGTAGTTTTATGTTGTATAGTATATTCTCTGTATTTAATTCAATATCGCCAAATGTAAGGAATAGATAGTCAAAACATTACATCGGCGCAAAATTCGCGTATATATTTCGTTATTATCAAGTGTAACCTTAGAATATCTATTTCTATTTCACTCAATATTTCACTGCTTCTATGCCTGATTACACAAAGTTCGTTTTAATCTCAGATTTGGCAACGAAATAAAGGTTGCGAAGACTTTTCGGGTCAGAATCAGATAACATGTTGCTGCTATCATCTCAGTGTCGTTGTAATGAATGGCTCTATATATTTTAAACTGCAACGATGAATGATTTATAGTTATTTTTATTTATTTTATTTATTTATTTTTATATTTATTTTTATATTTATATATAATGATTTATATTTATATTTAACAGACTTTATTAGCCTTCTATTTTAACACAAATCCTTCTAATATTCATACATTGATCGGCTGCACAATTAATAAGAGCAATAGCGCTAATCCCAACGGTCTTACAATGGCATTCAGCTTTAAGGAATGCATTATCACGGTAATCCACTGACGATAGCTGAGACACTTTACTGGTTTTATATGCTAAATGCGTTATTATGACGTCACGATCCGACGTCATACGGATTATGATCGTAAGATAATAATCGGTATATAGAATCATTATAATAATGATTATACTCATTGTTATAATCATTATGATAATGATCATACGAATTATGATCGTAAGATAATAATCGGTATGATCATTATCATAATGATTATATCGATGAGTAAAATTATTATGTTATTATTATACTGATCGCACTAATTATAGTGATTATTATAATTATTATGATAATTATTATAATAACTATAATAAACTATTATTATAATAATTATTACAGTTATTATAATAATTATTATAATTATAATAATAATTATAATCATTATTATTATAATGATTATTATAATAGAAATCGTCAAAAATCTCCAAAAGAAAGTAAGCTTTGGTTTTCAAACAATTATATAAATCTTCGCTAAAAATGCACCAGTATTGGCATAAAGCATATGATAGGGACACTGCCGTGTCCCTGTAATTAATCAGCTGAGCTTTGACATGCGCATCAAATATGGTCATCGGTACCATTTTATTCTAATAGAACAGGTATATCACTTAAGGGTGGAAATTTGTTTCAAACAAAGCGTTCAAAGATTTCAACAATTTGAATTGGTCGTGGAAAAATAATATTTTTATTTGAAGGTTGCTCACAATGTTCTACCGCATAAAATTTCTAGCAATTAACAGACTTAAAATTTGAAAATCAAAAATTAGGTTTATATAATATGGAGTTTATGTCAAGTTTTCCCCTTCTCCATAACAGTAAATTGCTATGCTAAATCGTAAAACAGTGACTGCGAGCTATCTTTTCTTTTTATGTGGCCGAATTTGCCGGCGTACTTAAGGTAAAATCGTGCTTTATGCGAGAACGTCGCTATCAATATAGTGACCTGGCTTGACAAAGGAACAACTCAGGTGTACGCACCCAAAGTGTACTCAAGGATTCAAAAGTACCCTATTTATTCTAAAACAATCGCGGTCATCACTTTCCATAACGAGATCTGGCTTGACAAAACACCACTCAGGTGTATGCACCTAAAGCGTACTCACCCACTATACAATTATTCTATTCTTCTTATAAAACATACATGCTGACGCTCGAGGTCTCGGAAAGGTAACCGTGGTAGAGGCGGGAGAACATCTGGGGAGTGTTAGATGTTCATGGAGAATTCCTTAGTGGGGTGCTGAAAAAATTTGAAGACATCCCCCCTCCCCCACATCGGGGACCCATTTGCCAATCTTCACTCTAAGTTTGCCAATTTTGTCCAAAATTTTCAGGAGGCTTCGCCGGGGAGGGGCTGGGATAGGCAGAAAGGATAGGTCAGGACTTTAAGGGGGAAGGGTCCGAGGCCCCAAGGGTGTAGATCCCCAGAACCACTGCTTCGGTATGTATATTCTAAAATATTGTTTTCAACAATATGAGTTGAAGTGATCGTGAAAATTTTTTTATTTGGCGTTGCTGATAATATTCCGGTGCACAAATTAACTAGCAATAAAAAGAATTAAAATTGGAAAATTAAAAATTAGACATATAATGAACCTTATCAAGATTTTCCTCCTTTATAACAGTGGCGAAACCCTCTATTAATATCATAGGAACAAAAATTTCAAGTATAATTTATTGTAAGCCTAAGCTAAGTCTAGGATTAGTGATGGGCTAAAGCTTAGCCTTTGGTCGGTATTGTGAATCATTAATAGTTTCCACTACAATACAAAATGGATGCTTCGCTGATAAAGTTGGGTTATTAAATTAACCTTCTGCATACTTCACTGTAGTATTTATTATGTTGCTGGTATATTGATCCCAGTTAAAAGTGACATACAGACGGAGTTAATAAGTTACACAGGGCAAAATGTGCGAGAAATATATATTACTTATCTTTCTTGTTTTTATACGTTTTGCAAAACCCTATTCAAATAACTTAGCACATGGAATCAGTACGAGTGGTGGTTAGTAAAGTGCAAATAGATATACGGGCCATTAGATAGTTGCGATCCTCCCATTGAGGCATTCGACTACTAGTAAAATATACCAAGTTATCCTGAAGGGAAAACTTATTAAACTAAATTACCTTATTTGTTAGAAAAGGCCAAGGCTAAAGCTTCTGCATGGCCTACCTCTAATTTACTCTCCTCAGGGTTATTTTGGACCAGCCGGCCATGATGTCTGAAGAGCTGAGCCAAGCAAGAACCTAGGATGAGTCTGTAAGACCCGACCTAAGCCGAGCCTAGCATATCTTCAAAAGCTGCAGTTGGTTCTTAAAGAGTCGTCTCTAAATTAAAAACATATATAGCTATAACAGCTGCCAACAGCAAGAACTGCATCGGTTCTAGTCTTAAAAGCTCTAACAGCAACTGTATATGGTCATTTCGGTGGTTTCTGTATTACATTATGCTCTCTTTACTATTACTAATGGCCAACTACTATTATTAGGAGCCTAAGAGCAGGGCCTAGCTAGGATTTTTATCGGAAAAGCCGACTCGAGCCTATGATCTGTCTGCAAGAGCCAAGCTGGACATGGCTCAGGAAGACTCGTGCCGAGCCATGAGCCGAGTCCCAACTACCGTTAAAATTGGATAAAAACTAAACAAAAGCTCAGGAGACGGTCCTCAGGCCTAGTTATATAAATGAGCTATAACCATATATTGACCGCCACAAGATACAATTCAGAAATGAGTGAAAACTTCTTTCCACCGTCAACCTCCCGCCTTTTGCACAAAAGTGGCAAAAAGTAGTAAAAGTAGTAAATGGGGCTAATTGCTACAAAATATCATTATGAGCATTCATTTTCTCTAAATCTGACAGTTTAATGCAAAAATGATGTATTTTGACGAACTTAATATAATTGGAAATAAATTTTGTTCTAAAATTGATAGCTGACACATATTTTTTCTCATAGATATGACTTTTGTAGCAATTTCAGTGTCATTCGTTAGATTTAACGGTGCATGTATATACCGTGCAAAATTGAGAGAAATCGGTCCTCTATGTTATTTAAACTATAGTGCAACATGTACCGAAGTAGACGTAAACAACGGAATTTGGCTTGATTTTATCCAGAAAAAGAATGTTCAACACCTCAACTCCAATACTTAGGTTATGAATACAAATATCTATACCAGAATGTGTACAACGTTAGTCAAGCGATTGAACCAGTTTTAATAAACTAGTTAACGCCAGAACTACTTTGCGCAGCTCGCAACGTTTGGCAAATTCCAGTCGTGTTCTTAGGTTCAAAAACACTCAATTACGATCCTTGCAGGTCTGCATATATATGGTTTGTAATTGTAGTATTATCTATGTTATTTAAGACAGGTTAAGTTACCATATTAAAATATACAGATTAAAACTTTAGAAATAAATAAACTTTTGGCTGTGGTTTAAAAAGTAACCATCGAAATGTGGTCATCATAATATAAAAGTTTTTTTAAATATATTATTACCTGTTGAAATAGAACAAAATAAAATATAATCGCGTTAAAATCAAAGATTGCGCTAAAATATTACAAGCTAAAGTTCTCTACTACGCATAAATAGATGCACAAGTTTTGCTTCAAAGTCAATTATAAACGATGTTTAGACATTTATTTTATATCATGCTGCTCTTATTATGTTAGTGGTAAAATGTGTAAAATTTGTTATCTCTTTTTTGGTACCGTAAAACCGCTGGGAAGTTATCTCAGATTTAGGAACACGTTTTTGGTTGTTTATGGATACGCTTTGGCCATAATATTTTTACGTTAAGCTACGTGCAACTCGTTAGGATGATTATGTATTCCATGGGTGCTTCATCTTATGGCTGATCCACGCATAAATCGATGCACAACTTCAGCTGCAAAGTCTACTATAAACGATGTTTAGACATTTATTTTATATCATGCTGCTCTTATTATGTTAGTGGTAAAATGTGTAAAATTTGTTATATCTTTTTTGGTACCGTAAAACTGCTGGGAAGTCATCTTAGATTTAGGAACACGTTTTTGGTTGTTTATGGATACGCTTTGGCCATAATATTTTTACGTTAAGCTACGTGCAACTCGTTAGGATGATTATGTATTCCATGGGTGCTTCATCTTATGGCTGATCCACGCATAAATCGATGCACAACTTCAGCTGCAAAGTCTACTATAAACGATGTTTAGACATTTATTTTATATCATGCTGCTCTTATTATGTTAGTGGTAAAATGTGTAAAATTTGTTATATCTTTTTTGGTACCGTAAAACCGCTGGGAAGTTATCTCAGATTTAGGAACACGTTTTTGGTTGTTTATGGATACGCTTTGGCCATAATATTTTTACGTTAAGCTACGTGCAACTCGTTAGGATGATTATGTATTCCATGGGTGCTTCATCTTATGGCTGATCCACGCATAAATCGATGCACAACTTCAGCTGCAAAGTCTACTATAAACGATGTTTAGACATTTATTTTATATCATGTTGCTCTTATTATGTTAGTGGTAAAATGTGTAAAATTTGTTATATCTTTTTTGGTACCGTAAAACCGCTGGGAAGTTATCTCAGATTTAGGAACACGTTTTTGGTTGTTTATGGATACGCTTTGGCCATAATATTTTTACGTTAAGCTACGTGCAACTCGTTAGGATAATTATGTATTCCATGGGCGCTTCATCTTATGGCTGATACGGGTTTTAGTCATATAATATTGTTAGCGCAATAGTACTGACGACCCAACCCCCAACTTACTATTTATTTGGTCGATCTGAATGTTGATACACGTTGTAATTGGGATTAATGGTAAACAAAAAATGGGCTAATAAGCGACAATGAGTGTACTGAGCGCAGACATTTATCACGAAATGTTGCATACACTAATCAATTTATTTGTAATATTTCGACTATTAATAGATATCAGCAATTATAAATCAATGAAACAATAACTACTATCAACAATTATACATAAATGAAATGGAGCTATTGTACCATGCGCAAGCTTCTCATAGAGCTTAACTGAGCAAATATTCTTTTTTTAATCGTACTGGCAACGCATAACTTTTCCCTGGTTGACAAATTTGAGCAATGTTTTATTCGACGCGCAAGCGGTAGAAGCTTTAACTGTGCATTTGGCTTTGAGCTCGCGTTGCTCCAATCATTTTCTGCTCAAGTTTTCACAGAACCGAAATGAATTACAAACCTTTTGAATTTGGCCCTTTGGCTTGACCAAAATTTTTGGTTATATAGGCTTCAGATCGAAAGACGGTAATCGTTACCGTTAGGTTCCTAGGTAATACCAAATATTAATTCGGCAAAATTAGTTATTACTCCTCTAGTACCTGAGCTCAAAGATGGAAATATCCAAATATGGTTCCAATTTGTAGGCAATGATAGCCATCACCTAGGAATCAGTAACATATTGCGACTGATACTATACTACTCCGAGTAAGAAACACCATTCAAAGTGGTAAATTAGAAACCAATAGCAGAAAAGTTTAATGTTGTTTTGCATTATCCTGTAGTTGTTAGGTTACCGATTATTCTGTTGTTAAGACACGTTGGTCGCTAAACCAAAGTTTCGTCACAACAACGGCTATGGCTCAGGGTCGGACTGCTGAAAATGTGTAATTTTTTACCATTTATTGCAGTTAGCCATCGGCATATAGCAGCAGAATCACTGCTCTGTATGTGTCCCCTTCCAAGAGCTGGGATAAAACAAATCCCGCTTTTAAACCAAAATCACGTCGAATATTGTTGTTCCCGCCTATAACATGCTAACCACTAAAGTGATGTTAAAAATTTCCTAATACAGGACGCATTGTGCTATTGCAACTGCAGGTCTGGCATCTATCCAATTATTCTGTAACTGAATAATAGAGTAAAAGCTACCAAATTTGAAATCAAAATCACGTAGGGATTGCTATTGTTAAGCTTCAGGGTGACGGCCAGTGTAGTGGGTGTACCTATAAGCTACATATTATATCGTCGATATTTTCCTAACCTCGTACAAACTCTTTCATATATTCTCAAAGCAATACTGTCGACCAAGATATGTGTGTTTCGATGTCATAATATATCGTTTTGGAATCGTTGGTTCTGTTAAAGGTCATGTTTTTACCATGTATATGTTGCTTTTGTGATAACCGGATACTTCTGAACTCATCCCAGCATTTGGGTATAGCTATGAAATATATAAGAGGTGTATATATTTTCCGAATAGAGTGACCAAATGTTACTGCTATCGTCTATATCTTTGAAAAGAATACTTCGATTTGCGGAAAGTTCAGCTATGTATACTTGATATCTATTGATTGAGTTTGCTATTCATCCGTTTCGTTTGGTCTAAATATTAATCATCTGTTTCATATGGCTAGCAAATAATTGAAAAACAATATAGCCCTAAATCCAACGGTCTAGTTATTCTCAGTGAGAACTACGAACTTTGCTGCTTCACAATTTTCTTTTCATAACGACTGCTTTTAAGCTATTAACGCATCAGTTGAAAATGTCTTATAAAGTTGCAGTTTTTAAATTTTGACTAGGGAAAATCTTGAGTGTTAGCGCTAAACATTGACTAATTACTTTTCTTAACCTGTTAAACACGTTGGCTTTATGGATTTGTATCCTACATTGGGGTTGTCGTTATCCCTGTTGGACGTTTTGTGATTAAAATTGCTACTTTTGGAAACAAAAATTGTAAAATTTTGGTACTTTTTAAACGTAGTTGCTCTATAGGACTAGAATTTATTGGTGTATAGCGTTCCAGAGAATGCAGCATAATATTTGTTTTAATTATAATTTTGTAGTATGAGTTCAATACGGCACGTGCTAGATGCCTACAATGTAAAAAAGGACGCTTCAAAAAACAATTTTTCTTCAGAGTAAATAGGACTTTAAGCCTAAGCCTAGAATTTTCGAAATTTTCTGACTTTCTGCAGTGAATAAAAAATTAAGAAATAAAAGGTGCTATAATTTCGATGTTTGCTTAAAATGGCCGTTGCGATGTCCTAAATAATTTATTCCAGGTTTATATATTAAAATCTTTTATGTCTTTGACGATATTCATTCAGAAATCTTGGTTTGGAGTCAACTGAAATAGTCACTCATTGCAGTCCTGATAGATTAGCACCTGTAGTTTCTCTCTCCACATGGGTTACTAGTTACATATGTATGCATGTAATATTTAAGCAACAAAGTTTTATGCTAAAATGCGCAATATGCAATGTCGCCAGAGAAGAAAACAATGTTATAACTCCATATATAGCTTTCTAAGTCCAATCATTTTACGTAGCATATAAGTTGTGTCAGCAGTCAGAAACGCAACGTAGAGCTCACTCAGTTTGACAATGCACCTAGTCTGTTAAATTATTAAGTGAACACTTACATTTCACCACATTAGCAAAAACCAGTGTTGGAAAACGCTTTTAACCTTGGCAGTTGTCGGCACAGTAAAAGCTGCTGATAGTGAGTGCTCTAGTAAAAACGTGGTATATGACACAATACGGTCGGGACAGAACACGACAACAAGAGCGAGAGCTTCCTGTGAGAGAATAGTTTGGGTAAAACGAACGAACGAACAAACCAACGAACGAGCGATTAGTCGTTGTCTCGACCGCTTGATGTCTCGGGTGCACTGTCCCCGGGCATACACACAACGAGAAACGAGTCTCTCTAACCCGACTTGTTAAGCACTATTATTACTGAGGCATATTTTGTATTAGTTTCTCTTTTGCGATTATAATAGCAGGTCTAGTGGAACATAATTACCGGTGATATAAAATGAACTACACAGCTACGACTGTGTACTGAAGCTTTAGCAATGCTACGTGTGTTACAAATTAGACATATAGCGAAATTGGCACGAAACAATATTACGCTGGTTTTATGTTTATCTAGAGCGACATTTTAAGCGCAATGAAGTCTGATATATATATTTTGAAGTTAAAGTGATCTATAATACGATGCGTGTCGTCAGCGGATAAAATTGATGTTTAGTTTTTAATCGGTGTTCTTTTAAAATTCAAAATAGTTCAGCTGTAGACATTAGAGAATTTTAGTTGTACCGAGACACGAAATTTACATCTCCGTGAAGCAAAGCAAATAATCTATGACCTTAAAAAGATGCCTTATACCTAAAACGCACAAGCTCCAGAAGACAGAAAATAGAACGATACTAAAATGTATGAAGCTAGTAGCTACTAGCAAATCTGAAACATGGCAGCCGGGGGCCTACGCATAATGTCGTTTTGGTAGAGGTCCAATATGGAAATCGCCTGGTGCTTTAATTGCTGTTATAATGCCATGATTGTTCATTGGGATGAATACGGATTAATAAGTGGAACAATAAGTAACATTTTTATTGACCCGGTCTAAAGCGAGGCGTCTGAACAGACCCCCCGGATCTCCCTCTGGATATGCCAATGGCAACTGTCTAAAAATGGCGCTTGTTACAATGCCAAACGTCACAAATATTAAAATGTTGTGTACTGTTAGTTTGCCGAATTGACCTGTGGCCCTTAAGAAACATGATATTAAGTTACTACCACATTACAACATTGTCAAGAAACGTTGTCTATTTATTCAAGGCTATTGCTAAAATTTACTGTAAAATTACTTTCATAACCTATCCGTTTTCCACATTTCCCGGCTTTTCTGTTTCCACAAAATTTCCAGACTTTCCAAAAATTTTCGATATTTCTCTTGCCCAAAATTCTATATATTTCTGTTTTCCAAATCTCTAGGTTTCAAGTTCGCATAACTTTCCCAATTCCTACAATGTCCCCACTTTCCAACTGCCGAGAATACCTAGATTTTCCTGACTTTTAAGGTCCCTACACCTTCTCGTTTCTCAAAAAGTGTCCAAATTTTCATTATTTAAAATTTTCGGACTTCCCTGTTCCCAAAATATTCTCTTTTTAGTACCTAAATTTTCTGAGTACAAAAAATTAAAACCCGATTTTTACCATTTATTACTAGAGCCATGTCCCAAAATCGTATTCCAACATAGGTTCTTTTCCATTATCCCCCCAGCCCGCATTTGCTCAAAAATGGCCAGATTTTGGAATTTTGTATTTTTGTGATCCTCGAGACATCCCCTGATCATTCCGAAAAAAATTGAATTTTTAAAATTTTAGATTTTTTCGGGTCCCTCGGGAACCCAAAAAATTTTTCTTCAACATTGGATTTTTACCCACTATTCGTCGCGGCTTGACGAACTGAGTGTAATGGTGCTATTTTTACCGAGATCCGGCAAAATCACCCTAAGTTATGGCCAAAAACTGTTCAATTGCTGAGCCTCTCAGCCTCCGATATTTTTGGCCATAAATTAGGAACAGGTTACCGGATCCAGTTGAAATATCACCCTTCGATTCAGCATGTCAAGCCGCGTCGAAAGGTGGGTAAAAGTCAAATTTTTAAGAAAAAAATTTTGGGTTCCCAAAGGGGGGAACCTCGGGACCCGAAAAAATATAAAATTTTAAAAATTCTATTTTTTGGTTGAAATGATCAGAGGAGGTCTCGAGCATCACGAAAATGCATAAATGTCCAGAATCTGATCATTTGTGGGCAAACACGGGTTGGAGGAGGGGATAATGAAAAAGAACCCCAACATAGCCCGCTCGCCGTGAAATAAGCTAGGAAAACGTCTCTTCATATATATAATTCCAAGTATTGTATATACTGACAAAGTTAAAAACCTGATGGATTAATACCATCGTGGCGCGAAAACTTTCACAACTCTACTACAACACAAGCAGCATGCGTCACACTTACGCTGTCTCTTCAAAGTTGTAGATTGTCCGTTCTTGCCGAATGACACACAAATAAAATATAAACCTCACAACAGCAACAATTCTCACCGTTTTAAACTCCTCACACAAGCCGCTTTTTCGTTCTTCACGAAGTGTAGTTATTTCGTGTTTTTTATTCAAAAATGTCAGGCGCCTTTTCAAAAACTCGGCAAGCGCTGCTGACGTCAAACCACCACCCGTTGAATAATTATTCCGATCGGTGAAAAGAGAGACAAAATGGTTGAGTTATATACACAGAACATAACTTGTATTGCATGGAAGGAGTGCCGAATGTTCATGAGCATCATTCAGAGAAGGTTTAGCTTAAAATTAAACGTATTGCCTATATTAAAGCGTGTAGATTAACTAGTACGATATGTTCGGTTAGATCTAGCTGTTTCGTGTGTATGATTCAAAATATTTCACAGCCGGCCAGTGCCGAAGACAGTGGCGTTCGAATATCTCCAAAATAGTGGGGTCATTGGATAGGATGATTGCAGAAATTGAAATCTGGGTAGGGAAAAAGCATGCAGGATGCCCAGACGGAGGTTGGAAGATTGTGTTCAAAAACGATTTAGTCTTTACAAATGACTAATATATATTCAGTTTGCTTTAAGAATGTTCTTTAATCAACAATGATCAACTATTAAAGAAATTTTTCTAAAAAACCTAAATTTCAGCCCTGAGTTAAAGCTCTAAATAATTTTTTCGTTATAAAATAAAACTTTTTGTGGTAATGGCGCGATAACACCCCTACCAAGAATCAAACGGCCCGACCCTAGAGCCCTGCGGGTAGAGCCGTTTTGCGTACCAGTACCCGCCCGTGAGCCGGCACCCCGTACCCGTGAAACTTTGCGTTTACCCGCCCTCGGTTAACCGCGGGTTCCCGTTATAATTGCATGAAACCAACTACAAAATTGATGAATTATTATGTAGTCTAAAAGAACACGATAATTACACTGTGATTGCGAACCGTTATATGTTTGGTTCGTTCTTAAAAGATGCTTCGAAAAAGTTTACCGTTTAACAGAGAAACGCTTACGTTTCGCCTTACATCTATCTATAATTGGACAAAAAAGCAAATCTATTAGCTATAAAAGTATTAGTGTTATTATTATTATTTTTATTATTATTATTATTATTTTTATTATTATTATTTTTATTATTTTTATTATTATTATTTTTATTATTATTATTTTTATTATTATTTTTATTATGTTTATTATTATTATTAGTCGAATTCCGACATTTCAGAAAGTTGTTTTATAGATAATTGTATATTTGTAAAATTTCACGGGTACCCGCGGGTACCCGTAAAATCAGGATGCCTACCCGTACCCCGTACCCGTAATGTGTTTACCCGTACCCGCCCGTACCCGTGGGTACGCACGGGTACGGGTACTACGCGTAGACCCCTACCCGACCCCTCTTCCCGTGGCAGATGGCCCGACCCCCTTCTCCCTCCACTCGCATATATGGCATGCCCGCGGCCTCCAACGCTCGCTCCCTTCCGAAGAGTTGTCTACACCCAACCGGGAACGACGGTTCTTGTGAGTATGCATGGTTACAGACCGGTGTTAAGCACTTTTGTAGTACCTAAACGTTGAGAATTGATGTATGATGCATTCTTACCAGGAAGCAAATTCATTAATTAGCCATGGAAAACGTATTTTTCGTTTTAGCAAAAGGGTATATTTTGTAATAACTTAGCTGATCGATGTTTGCACAGTATTCTATCGAAACATGCCTATATAAGTTTGATAAATCAGTTAAGATAGACCAATAGATTGAACCCATTTTGACTCAGATGAGCCAGTCAATTTGCGACTCAATAAATGACAGTTATGTAAATGTCAGTTTGAGCCACCAAGAACGTTGGAGCGTAACCAGAAAACCCAATCTGGGGGCACCAAGCGTTTCTGGAGGGGCAGAAGTTAGTTGTAAATTCGAACTGGGGTGGGCACCGAGCCAAACCGGGGACACGGTAATCCGTGCCACCCCTGGTTTGAACCAGGACTCACTCAAACTAAGTCAGCAGTAACTCATGCTGGGTAATATTGACCCACTCAGTAAACCAACCATTGTCAAACGGTATGTGACCCGGTTTGATTCAAAACTCGAAATCACTATCCTCTGCACTGTACTCATCCCAGGGTTGGTTTTTTCCGGACAAAGTCTAACCGGAAAATACCTTTTTTTGGAAAAAATGAAAAAAAACGGAAAAAAACTGAAAAAGTCAAAGCCTTACTGTTGGCTTTTTACCTGTTAGCCTGTTAGAACAATAGCAGGAAATACAGTTTTATTCGAAATTGAATTCCGTTGTTGATTGTCAATGCCTTAATTACTGAAAAAGGTCTAAAAGTGCAATGTTGTCACATAGAATTGGCAACCACACAGTGCGGCGGCGCTTGAATCTTACCAAGGGGCAGGGTTATGTGAAAAGCACACCATGGCTATGTCGATAAGAAGACTGCGTATAATTATTTAGTTCGAATTAATAGTGAAAGAACTTTATTTTTAGCATTGTGTAAACTTACTAACTGGTGTCAAACTTCCCGCCGTCCAAGTGATGCTGGAAGCGCATTAATACAATAGAGTATGTAATTTAAGTCAACGAGCCAACTATTGAGCTATTTAGTTTGTGACCCGTCGTGTTAAATATAGCATACATGCTGGCGGGTTTCTGTCCCAGCAGGTAAACAGACCGGTGCGGGAGTGGGATGGTGGTGGATAACCACCAGCGGGTATAACACCTAAGTTTTTGGTTTATCTTGGAGGGTGCTGACTTTATGGGTAACCAGCCCCCGTCCCATATCCACCTGTGGGTATGTGTGCCTGGCCTGTGTCTGCCTAGTTACTGCTTTCATATGCTCGATGTAAATCCCATGGGTCTATTCAATACCGCGCCTATTTAATTTAACTTTGCCATAGGGCAAAAGTTTCTGACGCGGTGGAGGAAGCAAGCTATGATTATGCTAAGATTATAAATTTAGTCGATGCTTGGAAGATATACTTATACCATTTCTACCATATAAATCATACGCTTGAAATGCAAATAAAGTCTGTTCGAACGGGTGTAAATAATGCTCACGGCCGTAATATTTTGTTACATAACGATTTTTCAACTATTTTTGACTCCCAAATCCTGAAATAGTTTTTTTGATTTATTCTGGGGGGGGGGGTGGATAGGAAAACGGCAAAGCGTAAAAACCATTTTTTCGTTTTTTTCCGGTGCTCATCCCTGACTCTTCCTATAAGGGATCAGCGTTTTCTGCCCTCTTTTTTGTCTGATCTGCTCTCCCGCAGGGACACAGTGGAAACTCAAATGCACCTCAACCAGGATTGTCCGACCACGATGGCTTTATATTCGGAATAAGAATCCAACACAGAGGGCTGAAAGGTTGGCGAAAGGGTGTTGGAATGCTTCCTAAGGTACGTTAATGCCGTGCACCTCAGAAACAGGATTTAAATCCCTAGACAGCAGATGCAAATGCTTCCATGATTTCACACCGGTGTCACATGCAAATGCTTCCAAGTCGCCCGCAACATGTTTTATAACCATGCGCCTTTGTAATTATACTGTAGATATTAAAAAGTCACGGCTGTTAGCAAAACAGAAATAGTAATTTACAAATAAATAATTGTATACCGAGTTTGATATAAATCCACAGCGAACGCATTACACTCAAGCTAACATGGAATCGAATCACAAAATCTGGATCTGATTAGTCGATCATCTTACGACATTCATTATTCAGTGCTCGGAAGTACTAATTATTGAATCCGTTCATTGTGCGAATTTTACAATAATTTATATGAAGTAACAAGGCACATCTACAGTCTGTTAGGGTAATGAGATCGTAGCAATCGTTTGTTTATAAAAATATATAAACTAGGTTTTTAAAACTAAAATGATGAACGATCTTGTTCCAACTGAAATGAATAACTATACCTTTACCAGATGACCAAAAATCTAAGTATTGATTAGTCCATTAAACAAAATTCACATTATTTCAGGAATTAGTTTTGTACAAGCTACATGTTTCAATCCTAAGAAAAACATACTGAAGTTACTAATTTTACTACTACAGTAAACGGGCCGCGAGTGTTATAGTAAAGTTTTTTAAAGCTTTGCTGAATTTAACTGTTTCAATCATCGGCGAAAGTCAATGTAGCTATTTACAACCTCAACCAACGGTTTGGATGAAGTATGTGGTGTTAGCTCTCCTGTATGTCTATATTTAAACCGATCAGTTTTTACTGTAACTAATTTTAGCAATACTAAATTTGAAATCAGTAAAACAAACCACGAAGTGAATCAATCATGATTTAAAGAGCTGATTTTTGCCAAGCAATACTAAAAATGAAAGTCTGATGGCCAACAATGCAGAGCTGGAATATAGTTTGTATATGTCAAATAAAACAATTCTAAATATAAGTGTTTTAGTAACAAATATATTTATTTCCTTAAGTAAAATAAGACTATAAGACTAATTGGGCAAAACTTAAGCTTCAACAATGTAAATGTTTAACTAAAGATGAACATGTCAGCATGATAACTTAAGCGGTAGGCAACGATAGGAGTCACTTCCCTATTGTGATAGTCTCCACATTGAAAAGATGGACAATAAAATGTTCAAAATTAGAAATTAAGATTTCGGCGTTTTTGTCAAAATAAGAATATTGATTACATACCTAGTGTTTTCATAACATTTACATTATATACTATATAATTTGTGATTCTTTGCAACATTTTTACAATTCTTCAACCGATCTAGGTATGTAGATAAACATTTTCTATAGGGTGCGTAGCACAGCATCTCCAGAATAATATATATTTTGCATATATTTCAGCTTGTTTTGGAGATCAAATAACGCCATGTTTTATGATAACATAAGCATTGTTATAACTATCGTTTGTAACTAGTGCGACGTTCACGTTATAATGTCCCCGCTGTTTGGAACTTTTGACCCCCTGTAGTCGGGACCCTACCGTATAGACAGTCAGGGTGACACCCATACTGTAAATCAAATGCCGAGGGTGTACGACACACTCTTAGCTACTAAATTTTTTCTAGACAGTGTCGTACACACCCTTAGCTACCAATTTGGCGCGAATTAACTATAACGGACACCGTCTGTAGCGAATGCGGTTTATTAGTCAACTATCCTGTGGAGTTTTTACTAAATTCTCGATATTTGTATCTAGCCCATATGAACATTGCTCAAATAATTCCGAACAGTGTCAATAAAACTGCCAGAAGACACGGTGTGCCTGACACTGTCGGCAAGTGGTAATACGCGTAACTAGCTACCGTTGAAAAAATTTATTAAAAACATGGGGTGTCTAAGACACCCTGTTGTCAACAGTGTGTCTGACACTGTGTGGGGTACATAGGTTCCAAACGTTGGGGACATTATAATGTGAACGCCGCATAGGTTATGTTGAACCAATCAACTCTAATTTCTCCAACGAATGTGACGGACGTTAGGTGGCTTGCTTCTGAAAGCAGGCTCAGCAGTGAGCGCTGTTGTCGAAATGACTAGGTGGTACCATATAGTTGGAGCCATGAAAAAATATAGTATATGTAAAAATATAGTTCGTTTCCTTTAGTGGGTGCTATCTAAACGGCTGTGTTAGTGGGTATC
Source organism: Trileptium ribeirensis (assembly GCA_030248225.1). Lineage (NCBI taxonomy): Eukaryota > Metazoa > Nematoda > Enoplea > Enoplida > Thoracostomopsidae > Trileptium > Trileptium ribeirensis. The sequence goes on from JASANE010018197.1 coordinate 149,317, forward strand.
CGCCCAGGAACTAAGCGATATGTGGTAAAAGCATGGAACAGGGTCCTGACCAATTCTGCAATTTTTCATGCTGAAACCTACCGTTTGTTGGCACCTGGTTTGGCGGTAGGGAGGTGGGTGACCAAAGTAGTGGGTAACTTTCTGTGTCATGTTGCCTGGGCTCGAATGCCATTGGCAAGGAATTTACTATTTACGAAAATAAACGCAGAAGAATAATTTAAAGTAAAGAATGATGTATCTATTTCCAATGCCACTGATAAACTTTACAATTTGCGGGCTTCACTGGTCTGAAAAAATTCTTTGAGCCCGGTCTACAACGTTGATATTGACGGTGAACAAACCTAGAATTTTCGATGAAACTCAAAAATTTTGCACGTTCACACCTCTATACTAGCCACTACGCTATTTAGAATATGTTGATCCATTCTGTAAAGAATCTCGCAAAGCAAGCAATAACTCACGTCCAGAGGTACAGCGCACGTCGAACACCTCAAGCAATTCACAATGCATTCTGTTACAAATGTGTTAATTTACGAACAAATGTGTTGATCGAATGATAGTATTTTATTATTAGATACTAGTCCAAGAGATTCAGCGCAGTATGTCATTTCAAGACAATCCGAATTCAAAAGTGTTAGGTTTATCCTGTTTTCTCAGATTGTCGTCCTATTTGTATGTGTGAGTGTCTACTATAAGCCTAAAACCACTTTATTATGCATAGCTGTGATGCCATCACCTCCGGGGTTCTTTCTATCTTTCTTATAGGTGTCGCAAATTTGGGAACAGTTGCGAGCTCGAGAAAGGTGGAAAGACCCAAGCAAAACAGGTGAGAACGGGCGGAAATTTTTAAGCCCTGCCAGGCCCGGTGAGAATCGAGGCCTTCCCGACCCATCCCGGCCTGTAACTAGAAAATTTCGGTCCGGCCCGGCCCATCACGTTGGAAATCGAGGTCGGCCCCACTTGGCCTAAAAATTTCGCAACCAACCGGTCCATACCGTTTGTAATCGGGTGTAGGAAAGCTTATTATCATGGATACAGGCGATACAACAATAAAGACGCATATATGAAACGAGCACGGCATGAAATTCTCAAGAGGAGCCCAAGATTATCAAACCATGTACTATCATCCGGTCTTTCACTGGGGTGAGAATGAACCGAAATTTTTCGGATTGACATGGTCCGTTGGAAATCGACGTGGGACCGTTCCTGCGACATTTCGGCCCGGCTCGGCCCATTCGTAATCAGGTGCTGGCCCGCGGGCAGGGCGATCGGGCCGGGCCGCGCGAAGAAATTCTTACCTCTACCAAGAAGTTATAGCAGGTAAACAATTTTAGCATTACTAGCGAGAACTGATGGCATAACACGGAGTGCGCCAATTATATATAACGCACGTAAACAACTCGTTAATCACACAAAATAAAATTTGTTAAACAACCAAAATATGTGCACAATTCAAAGCGTTCAGTTTTAATTTACCAACCCTATAATCAGTGTTTAATATAATATAATACAAACTGATTTCATATCAAGTAAACCAAAGGCCAGTATACGTTTCTGTAACCGATAAATATATATCAACTAAAAAGCTGCTTTTCAGCCTTAAAACCTATAGTTATATATATATTTTATACCTCAAAATATGTGTCATGTTGACGCATTTGCTTGCCGCTAACAAAACTAATTCGATGCAGCCGCTATATATACATAGCACGAATATGTTATTTTTAGTACCACATTTACAAGGATATACTTATATTATTTAGCTCATTGAGCGGAGTGAGGCGAAGCCGAGCGAAGCGTTTTTATTTTATGTCAGGGAGTAAAAAGGTACATGTCCGTCCGTTCGTTCGTTCGTTCGTTCGGTCCGACGGATCTCAAGAACCACTGAACCAATTTTAAAAAGCTTTTTTGTTTGAAAGCCTATCATGTCAGAGTGTGCACCTGATATTTGGGATTAAAAATTTTTTGAGAGGTTAATTAGTAATTAGCTAATTAGTTAAGCTTATGTAGCTAAAATAGAGAATTTTGCAATATTTGTGTTATTTATTGAAATAGAATCGTTTCGATCAAACCACTATAGGGTTTTTGGGTCGAAGAATTCAAATATCACATTTTTACCAATGATAAAGCCCTTGCCCTATGCAATGTAGTTACAAGAACTTAAAATTGAGCACATTCGTAGTGCCACATCCCAAGCTCCGCTCACAAATGTAGTTCCACTACCGCCTAGTGTTTAAGATGTAATGCGATGTTATAATGGTTAATGTCGTGTTTAAGCTCTGTGTTCAAGTTCAAGATTTGCCTTTCCTGAAGCACATAAACAACTAGCATCGCGATATAAGCATATAAATCTTGGTTTTTTATAAAATATAACCATATAATACGTTTATTTTGATATTTATAGGGCTGCACAAGATGATGCAAAGTTTAAATAACTATTTCTAATTCCTTAATTTTTCAAAAATATCAAACAAACTCTTATGATATTGCATTAAAAGCGTCTACGTAGAAAATGATCTAAAAAGAATTCTGCAGGAAGCTAAAATTAATTCGAGCCGCCGGTATGTTCTATGAATCAACATGCCGCACACGACAACAAATGCTTCCGTAGCTTTTATTATTCTGTGCTCATCGAACGATTACTAGCCTTTTTGTTAACAAACCTAAACATGTTATCATCTCTGCTGAAATCTAATCAAAAATATCCTAATCACATACAACAAACTATAGTTTCATTAAATTAAATAATTAAACTTGATATCAAAGAGAGGCTCACCGCGGATTAGATGGTAAATGAAGCAAGAATTTTATTTGCGACAAAATCAATTTTAACGTAAGGCGACACAAACAGTGTACATTCAGTCTATTTGACGCCGGTGGAAATGAATGATTTACTAAATTCAGCTGTGTTCCCTGTGTTCAGCTGTGTTGAATATGAGTAGAGGGCTAGCATAGTAGTCCCATTGATATTCTGCAGTTGTCTACAATGTTTTCACATCATGGTCGGGCGTGTCATTATAAACGCACAATTTCAGTTCTTGGTTGTATGTCATGTGTCGACATCAACATACGAACAATTTTTCTATTTTATACAGCTAATTCTTAAGGAAAATGCTTTCAATTCAAAAAATGGCGATTTCCCGTTTATGTCTGAAATTATGTGACAGACAGTATCTCGCACACCATATCGTCGCCCGATGATATACATTATTTTGGTGCTTTACGGGTTCCCGTTTTACTGCAGCAGCTGGTTTCTTAAGAACTGAACTAAAGTTCACAAAGCTTTTATTTCACTGCAAATATGTTGTGTCAAATTTTACCCTACGAATCGTTTATCCAGGTAATATACCGTGTATCCGGATAAACGAGTATTATATATATAAGAGAGAAGCCAAATGTGCGAAAGCCCTTAAGGGCTACAAACTACAAAATTTTATAAAATTTCTGTCCATTTGTAAACATTATTCCTTTTTAGTTTTTATATATAAAATTAGCTGCTGCCAGGCTGACTATCCTGAGTATCATATCTGAGAGGCACGACAAATGTACGAAAGCGAAGGGCGACAAACTACAAAATTTTAAAATTTTATAAAATTGCTGTCAGTTTCAAAATATTGTTTCTTTTAACATTTTTACATATAAAATTAGCTACTGCCAGGCTCAGTTTACGCCGAAACAGTAGCCGCTAAAGCTGTTACAGAAATTTCTATATTTTTTGGAGTGTATTGAAAAAACGGACGTAACTAAGTTGTTATGTTAACTTGTTTTTTTTGATAATTTTTTGTTCATCTTTAGAAATATATAGTTCCGTTTAATTACATCATTGTAACGGAAAGAACTTGCTCTATCGTCCTGTGCGCAGAAGTTTGTGGCCCGATAACTGTGTGTAGCATAAACAGGAGCGCAAGGTGTAACCACCGCGGAGTTCTGGACCCAATGTGTTTAGCCTGGCGGTTCTAGACCACCCAGCTTTTGGCTTTATATTTAACAACAGATTTTATTAACAACCATTTATATTTGCATACGTAACTTACTGGTAAAATTAACCATGTCCGTTTGTCCTGTCGGTTAATTCTAAATATCGCAGGAACGAATGAAAATATTCTCTGTTTAACTGGTTCACTTAAATTGCGCGTTTGCGTCACAAGATTCAAGAAACAACGGATAATTTATAATTTCGTTCGACTTTGCCCCCCCCACTTTCCAGCTTGTGCTTCAGCCCGTGATCGTAATGTGCGACACTGTCCCTGATGTGCATCATGTCAATTAACCAAAAGTGCGACAGGCCCCTACTATTGCGACAGTGGTTATTTGATGTGCCCCTAATGTATGTCAGTTAACATTTGCTGTATGTATTCTAATAGTTTAACGCTTCATCGAAACAGACGGTAATTTTAGTAAGATATCGTGTCCCTCCGAGATTCGGACCGAGAAGATGTTATTCACAAAGCAAATAATTTTAAGAAAAATCACATTTGGGTTTAGAATTACTCCAGTATATATTACTGATCACCGCACAGAAAAAATGGAATGCGTCATTCTGCACTACAACTGCCTGCCAGAATGGAAACAACGTTTTGGGCTCGGTAGATACATATCGACCGAACGCTAAGGTATGTAGCAAAAAACATTATGATTACTGAATACTTTCGAGTAAAAACTGATGCCACTATATTATTTTAATTTCAGTCGGATTAAAACAACAAAACTGCAGCTATATCATTTCGATCTTGCGAAATCAAACCCTGTAGCATGTATATACTGCATAAAATTTTTACCAGCGAGTAGATTTTTTAACAGACGTCTTTATATTATATATTTTCTGTTTATATTTTAGAATTTCATGGCCGCAAAAGTTAAAACAGTTATCTCGAAGTCAGCGCAAACGACGCAATATCGCAAGAAAGTCTAGATCTTGGGCCGCAAAAGCAGAAGTGTAAGCTTTGAATAGAAAATCATTATCGTTAGGTACTGTTGCCTAATTTTATCTAGATTATGAAAACCGAACAGTTATCGTCAGTACGTTAATCTCCACTAGTATTTGATGCATCATGATAGCTTAGTGCGGAAACGGTGGAGAATTAGTATTTTTTGTGTCTGTGCACGAGGGAAAAATTTTCGAATAGTGCGGACCAAATCTAAAATTCTTCCAATAGCGTTGGCGTATTACCCAGCTGCATCATCAGCTTCCTGGGAACGATTCCTATACGAACCCGGCTTCCTCGACTCTCAAGGTAGAAGCAATGTTTATTCCCAACAGACCGATTAGCTTGGCATTCCGCAGGCAAGCTTTACCAGGGCGTTCGGCCTGGTTTCTTTCGGTGGCACACGTGTCTATATAGGGCATGATTACCTATCCTGTTTCTACTGGAATCCTGAATTATAATGATCTTAAATTTGTACTGATTTATCGTGTTCATGTTCTCGCATTAATTTGGAATAGATTTCACATTGATTCGGTTTTTAGATTTCGATTCTCGCTGTCGAGCTCAAGTTCTCACTGATTCTCCGTGTTCAGATTTTGACTTGTGAATGGCCCCGTTTATAATTATTTTTTCATTATTAACGCCTTCCTCATTATCGATAGGTGCCTATGTGACGCACGAGGTCCTCTCTTCGAGAAAGCCTTCCTTTTTTCGAGTTTTACTATTCTTACCGCTCTACATTACATTCTATGTTTTGTTTCTCTTATTCTGACTAACACTGGTCAAATTGATATGTCGCTGATAAAAGCGACCAAAATTCGCTATGTCGAAGAAAACCCACGAATACCTAGATCGAGATTCTTGTTATATCGCCGATTATTTAAACGGCGCTTCCGATGCTAAGTGGCACTATCCCTGCATGATTCTAGTAGTGTCTAGATTTACAAAATGTTCCAGCCCTCAACTGCATCATTTGTACGAAGCTTCAAACGAAGACGAAACCCGGACCAAGCCGCACGACCTATTAATATTTTACCAAATAGTGTACAGGTTACGATCCAAATCAATAGGTTACAGTTTTGTCGGTTTTTTTGCCAAGTTTATCGGTGTTTGATTTCCACGATTTGTTGTTAACAAACGCCAGAAGTAAATTTGACACCTTAAACGCTGGTGAGCTTATCGCCTAAGGTTAGTATCTAACTCTACGTCATCAATATTTGTGGACCTTAGATTTTCACGTTGTGCGCCCTCTGCTCGAAGTATGTCGGGATCATTCATGGAAATAGTGGATTCTCAAAACCTCAGTTTTCCCAAATTTGCAATTTCTGATTTTGAACTGCAATTTTGTTATTGCAATGCAATGTATTTCGCTGCCTACCAGCACTGGTAAGCCTAATATTTGGTGTATCATCGTTATTAAAGATCAAATTTCGCAGAGTCGAAACAGTCAAAGTGAGGCCGAAGGCACAGCGAACACCCCACCCCCGTGGCCGAAGCAGCGAGGCAGGTGGTGGACGCAGTGTGTCGATTTCCAAATGTTCTCTGTCCGTTAAAGAGTTTTTGCTGGAATTTCCGGTAGAAATATATGTTTAAAATTTATGCAAAGGAATAGAAGGATCATCAGAAATTGATTTACAAGTGAACCAAAAGTTACGGTGAGTCTTACCGAAACCTACAAAGCATGATTTATTACGGAACAGTCCCTACTCAACAAGATTGAACGTTTAACTGTCGACAAAGCGACATATGAAATTAGATCGCGAAATTAAAACATTAGGATGCTGCAGTTACAAACGAGATCCAGGTGACACTTTTCGATACAACGGTGTAAAATGATTCTGGCATTGCTGAAATAATTTATGGATAGATAGGTCAGCTCAACAAGCCTAATGATGCTATTTATACGGACTAAAGCGGGCATGGCATATTGTCGATGCAGAAAGTCCAATTTTAGCAAAGGGTTACTGGTACAAAAAGTGTCAGCATTCTCACTTGGTACGATAAGAAAAATTCAGGATTCACAAATATGCTTACGAAAATTTAAAAATTTACGTCTGCAAAAGTCCATTTCAACCTAGTTCTTCAGTTTTATGTATCCTATTCGTGAAGACACTTTCACTGTTATTATATTGTAACTTGTGACACTTTGAAAGGCAAGTTTTATGTAACTGTGATGCTTAAACATGACCGCGCGATTCAAATTTTAGGTCATTTCCTCAAAATCCAGCGTCTAACGAACACTTCTATAATCCCTTCAAAACCCAAAACCGTTTTACTTGGGATTAAAGGTGACATGATAAAGCATTCATTTTACCCATGAACAACATATTAATTACGTATAATTGTTTACTAAAGCAGGAGACAACGATAAGCTAGGACGCACATTGCCACCTCGTTAGCAATAAACTGAGATAAGGCAAACGGCAAAATTGCATAGTCCACGGCCAACACCCGGTAATTTTAAACCAATCTGCCAGATGCTAGGAACCTAGACATGCCCCTGTGTCTGCAAAAAATTACCTGCACCTGTCACAGTTGGCAAATACTATGTTTCGACTACACTAAGCAGTTACAGATTTACTCTATTTCCACTGTACTAACTCGGACGCCTGTCCACTCATTTCAAGCTAATTAGTTCGCACAAATGAATCGTTGATGCTCAATATGTTTAGTGCTTGATTCCACTTTTGAAACTATAGGCAGCTGTGTGTAGGACAACGACTTAACGCTTGATCCATCAGAACTCGGTTATTACGACGTATCTCCTTCTCAGTAAGAAATGGGACTCTGTATTATTCTGTGAATAGTAAACGTTGAAAGAAGAAATGGTGAACACTTGGCTAGGGGAAAGTCAGTGCGAGCTCTGATGTTCCAGTCAAGATTATATATATATTCCCTTAGATTCTTATTTCAGTTGTTCTTCCCAAATTTCGATCTTTTTGCATAACAAGTTTACGTAGAATTAGTTATCATTTGTCTTGTCTATCAAAATACTAAAATTTATACAAACAGCATCTTAGTTGGCCAACATGAAAACATGCTATTGTGTGAACGGTGAATATTGGAATGTTGTGTTCTTTTCAATGCTAGGTTCAATCATATAAGTTCTTGATTTTATTTCAGAACCTGTACATGTCCTTTCAGACGAAGCTGCTAAGGAACACCATCAATGTATGCAGTATAATATAGTATGTTTGCTTTTAAGCTGAATGTCGATGTTTCACGTGGCGTACAGTGGCCAATGTATGAAATATAAAATACTGGCGTGGGGACAACCACAAACTTGACTACGTAAGTTAACGAAAAATCCATTACTATTGGAGGTTCCTTCATTGATATAAAATTGCATTGGCATACAACCATGATAATACCATAGTTTGATAACAACCTTTCTGTGTCTGATCGGAAAGCCCTGATCCAACTAGGGAAGCCTGTCGATCACATTTTCTAGGCGCCAATGCAGCGATGATATTTATGAGCGGGCGTCTGTGTATTTTCGTACCCCTCAGAGTTAATTTCGTTAAGCACTTCATATGAACTGAACATTTCCGAGAATCTTAACGCTGCGGAAATATTGTAATAGTCGAGCACCACCCGATTTCATTGACAACGCGATGAACTGATTCTGGGACGATTTTGTTATGTGCGAGTATTCAAACTAGAGCTGCATCCTGCCGAGTATTTGATTTTGCGAGGTCCCGGTCCGGGTATTAATTTTGGAAAGTTGCAACTCTAAGTCAAACTACCAAAGAATCACCAGCACAAAGACATGCCAAGCCACGACTCTTTTTTTTGTCACAGCCGTCAGGCTGTGACATTGATTTCACCTTTTGTCAGAGTGTGCATTACAGCTTTGGTTGCACTGCACTGCACGTCTCTGTTATAGTCAAAGCCTTTTCAGATCCGACCGCTGGAGTCTGCATGCCAGGCAAAAATGGCATGCAGCAAACGTCTCGGATTTGTTGACTACAATTGAGATGAAAACATTTAGGAATTCCGAGAATTGATGACATCGAAAATTATATTATCAACTTTACCAGGTCTGAATTCATTCTTGCTATTTCATAGACAGCATATTCGCAAACGCTGAAGTCAAATAATTTGACATGTTTCAAAAACCATATATTATGCTGAACCGTCGTAAAGTTTATATTTAAATAACTATATGTAGTCCAGGCGCATAAATTGTATTGTTAATAGCAATATGACTGCTGTGACATTCTTCTTTTAAGAAGAAAACTTTTTTGTTTTCAAACAAAAGTTCTTGACACATAGTATGTGTTTCCGACAGGGTAGCTTGTTCAATTTAGAATTTGATTCATACTGTAACGTGTTGTACACATATAACATAAAGACACCTTTTATTATTATATTGTTGATATAGGCTAACAATTCATTTTTAATTTACATATTTGTGCTGTTTAATAATTGGCCACCAAAATTAGAAATTCATAGTATATAATATATATACTGCAAGCAAATACTTAATACACCCAGTTTAACAGCAGTTACAGGGCTTTTGCCAGAGGCTTTTAAGGCAAAGTACACCCACTCGCAAACGAGTGCTTAATACAAAAATCCACATCATTTACTAAAAGTCTGCCTAGCATGAACAGACGTATATCTATGAGTGGCTCACCCCCTCACCCTGCTCCAACTTGAGCCTCCACCGGCAGTGGGGAACTGTCAAATTCATTTTGCCAATGACATAACCACATTTTTCCCCCTTCAAAATTTTCTAAATCAGCCTGCTTAGTTGCTGTAGCTACGACCCTGATCTGAATTATAACTAATGAAAAATGTTTCGTCACAAACTGAAACAGAGAGTCTAAAACAACTATCACATCTCAACGGCCCAGTTGCAAGCTTTTCAGTACAATTTTGCCTCAAATTTTGATCAACGTGTCAATATCGTAATAGTACGCGCCAGAATTGCAAGTTACGTCGAGCGAATATTCATCAAACAGTAGTCTTTTCTGGTATGTACTATAAATATTATCGGGCTTTTACATCGAAATCCCATATTTGATACCTTAATACTGTCTTAGAACCAATATGAGATAATCCATGACCGCCCGACATAGAAGAGTTGCAGATTTTGCTGACATGATCTAGTATTTATTTTATTCACATAATTATTATGATGTGCTCAAATCGACAAAAACATTGACCATGCCGGGCCTAACAGTAATTATGAGGTGAATGAAATATGCAAATCTTTCTTTAACAAATGTGATCTGTAAAGGCAAGGAAAAATAGCCACATGTTTTGGCCAATAATTAGGGCAGCCGAAATCTAAACAAGTCGACATTGGAATTGATCGAAGTTTTTTTAAATTACAATCAGTCGATATAGAAATTGGGTCAAATCTCGTTTAATCGAAATCGATCGATTATGCTTTTGACACTTCTAGTGGTAAGCTGTAACTTGGTTTCAGATGACATAAATTTTATGATCCAAAACAGCAACAAAATACGAAATTATTTGTCCATAAAATATTCTTCGATAAGACTGACCAGTGCGTCGGCATGGCCTAAAAGTTGAATAATAGAAAAAATTAATATGATATAAAAATTAAAAAAAGCAAAATTAGTTTTATAAAATAATAGATTACATTACTTTAAAATTCGCCAGATATTCAAGTTTCTTCTATAAGTTTACAATATATGAGTGAAGCGGACTGACGGTTTGCTTTTGTTAAGTGCATTGCTTTATAATTGCTCATATTTCAAAATCGCTAATGAAGGTTTGCCTAAGCGCAGCATTACGGTTTCTTATATTATCTGTTGAACGTAATAGCAACTGTGATTTCATATTAAAGCATAGAAACTGGCTGAGCTAAATTTTCGAAATTTGCATAAAATTTAGATTAGAAATTGAATACACGGTGAAAACAGTCGTATTTTCAATTTAGACTACTCAAGTCTTCCGATCTTAAGTTGTTTACTGTCAATGTTTTTGTGTTCCCATCACGTTATTTTGGCGATGTTCTGTACAACAACAAAGCTTCATCGGTGTTTCAATTTATTGTTGTTATGTTGCAAAGCGGCTACGTCATAGCCTATTTTCTTCACTGTTTCGTCAAAAGTAAGTATTTATAATATTTACTCCGCTAAAAATACACGTGCAGATCACAGCGGGAGTGTTGGTTGAATTGAGTTCTCAAAAACCGCTCAATGGTCTAGGTCTGACCGGATGGCTATTTTTGCGTAAAAGTAACGGCCTACAAGTTAACAAGCTTCGTAGACTGGAAGGAAAACATATGAGACATTTAGATTAAACGCTTAGTTTGACGAGCGTTTTCTTTTTGAGTGCTTCAACGCTCGCCGATATTTAGGTAACATAATTATTGCAGGCTTTAATGTCTATGGGATCTTAGGCTACGTTACATGTGGATATGTTTGACAACTAATATGTCACGCTGCAAAATTACTACACAGGCGGATTTAGGGGGGTGGTTTGGGTGGCTAGCACACCCTCCCTTTCAACGTCTAAAATATTTTTGCCGTATTTGTTATACCGATGAAATATACAATCTATATTTCTATATATATAAGACGAGAGGGATTTTCGTCTGTTTATTATTTATATGAATGTTTGTTTTTGAACTCTGTCAAAAGTATTATAGATATACCCCAAACCGATATATATTCTGAATCAGCAAAGTCCAACTTAGGTTAGAAACATATTTTTAAACCTGCAGGGGGTATAGTTTCGGAGTTAGCTAATTATATATTAGCTTAAGTACTGAGTTAACAGGGTCGTTCCGACCCTGTCACGGATATTTTAGGACGATTACACCCAAAATTGGACTGGGATGCGTTGGATAGAGCTGGTTACGTACAAGGGTCGCTTCGCGTCAGCAGACATCCTGTATGAAAATATTGACCGTGTGGTTTACGTTTAATATTTTGTATAAAAATGTGCAGTTTAATATTTTGTATAAAAATGTGCAGTTTAATATTTTGTATAAAAATGTGCAGTTTAATATTTTGTATAAAAATGTGCAGTTTAATATTTTGTATAAAAATGTGCAGTTTAATATTTTGTATAAAAATGTGCAGTATAAAAATGTGCAGTTTAATATTTTGTATAAAAATGTGCAGTTTAATATTTTGTATAAAAATGTGCAGTTTAATATTTTGTATAAAAATGTGCAGTTTAATATTTTGTATAAAAATGTGCAGTTTAATATTTTGTATAAAAATGTGCAGTTTAATATGTTGTATAAGAATGTGCAGTTTAATGTTTTGTATAAAAATGTGCAGTTTAAAATTTTGTATAAAAATGTGCCGTTTAATATTTTGTATAAGAGTGTGAAATTTCATATTTTGTATAAAAATGTGCAGCTTAATATTTTGTATAAAAATGTGAGGTTTAATATTTTGTATAAAATGTGCAGCGTAATATTTTGTATAAAAAAATGTGAAGTTTAATATTTTGTATAAATGTGTCGTTTGGTCCAATGGACCATTTTGTATCATTATAATCCGTTAGGGACGAGTGTTCCAATCAGCCCCAACTCGTGAGGAAATGGACCCCAACCGACCTGTAGGACCGAAAATAGAGTTTTACGCCAACGACAGTTGGAAGGCAGTCGACAACTCGACCGGTAGGTATTCGTGTTATAGGGTTGACGGTTACGACCGTCCGGGAATAGGAGGCCCCTGGCTGCACGTTCAGGAAAACACGTTTGTTAAGACTGAAATCCAAAATATTAAATTTACTCGGTTTTAGTAACCTATTAGGTAATTGTTATAGAGAATGGCAAATTCGAATAAGCAGAGATCACGCTTTGGTCGCACTTGCAACTGTAAGGGACGACGGATGCCGGGGTCATTCAAAGGCCCGTCACCGTCTGCGATATCATGGTACGGAGAATAACCAGAGTAGGCTGGTGAAACGCTTCGGAAATTGCAAATCGATATCCAATGGCCCTCCGGACAACGCCACAACTTCGCTTGTAACACGTAGAGACAATCGCTACTTACGCTAGGTAGGATTGTCACCACGGAACCAGTCTATCACTTTCCAGGTAGTTAGGCCATATCACCTATAAAGTATATATGTATGTATGTATCCATTTATGTGCGTGCCCCGCCGACAACTTCTTAGATAAAACCGTTTTGATTATTCAGACTATTGCAGTGCGTAATCAATATGAAAACCCCCTTTTTTTCTGACATTCCCGTCGCCGTTCCCCGAGTCAGAACCGGCTCATACGACCCCTCGTTTTGTTCACCGCGACCAGTCGAATCCAACCCTGTGTTTTGCACCTCCGCCCGGATCCCCGCTGGCCCGCGACAGCCATATGACGTGCCTAGAAAGCAGTCGTCACCTGCTGATGGGCGCCGACAATTTGAGATTTTTCACTCTACTCTAAAATGGGCGAACCGCCCCTCGTTAGATTTGTCTCGATGAGACATCTCCAAAAATACCCGGCGGGTCTCGCTCCGCCGCTCCGTTAACCCGTACGATCAATAAACGTGCCCCCATCATAGCCGCGACTCTCTCTAACTGCACTAATTTTAGTACCGTTTTTACCCCTACCGCCCCGATGGCGGTATCACCCCTCGTTCGAACCGTCGTTGGACGCTGAGTCCAACGATACCCGGCGGGCGTCGCTCCGCCCACCCGTTAACGCAGGAGAGCCCGCTAAACGCCCCCATATTAATACACATCAGAACCCATAAGTGGGTTCCGGCCCGCTATTACGTCCTTCCCCCTCGTGTTTGGTATCAATCGACCCCGTTTTCCGTCCTGGGACCGAATTCGGCCCCAGTCCCTCGAAAATCCTCCCGGGTTACCCTTGTCCCGCTACCCTTCCCACACCCGCCTCGTGTCCTCGCTGTCCTTTCGCTTTTGTCCTCATTCTCTTTCTTTAACCGACGTTTCTGGTCGGTTTTCTTTGTCGCTCTTTGTCGTTTTGTTGTTGTTGTGTTTGATGTGTTTTATGTATGTATTTATCCTGAGCGACCTTTCTGTCGCTCAGGACGTCGTTGTGTCTACCGTGTGTACTGTGAGTATTTGTGTGTATATGTGTTACATTTATATATATATATATATATATATATATATATATATAAGAATATATACCTATATGTATACAACTAGGAATTTAAGGACACCGAACAAAAAACGGACGGACGAGGACACCACGTACAAAATTTCATAAAATTTCAGAGTTTTACGGACGGACGAAGTATGGACGGACGGGACGAATGGGGGGCGACTTTAGGGCCCTCCCGCGGACTTTAGGGGCCCTGGAGCAGGGCGCCTGACAACTTAGGAGTACGCAAAGATCCACCCCGTCTCTGGCTTCAAGACGGATGTCTTCCCGCCGTCGGCTTCCCCCCGGCAAGCCGTCGGAACGTGAATGTTCGTTGAAAATTTCAAATCAATCTTGGTTTTTTGGTGTTTTACAATGTCCTCGCGACTCGGGTCACTTCCTATAACGAGATCGAGTCGAATTGACGAGCGGCATATCACGATCACAAAGGGAATATCGCCGTTGCCGACCCAATTAAGGCCGGAAGGTTTGAGCAATCTGAAGGACTGGATAGATTGCAACTTCTGAGGACATTGCAGAACTTGTGTGGAAAATTTAACCATCTTGGGACCGGATGTCGTCTTAAGAACGTGGGTGTCGACTCGAATTTCAAAGGACAGATTGGTTTAATTGCAGGAAGTTTGAGCTTAAAAGCTCTAGTTTCATGGGAAGATTGGAACTAAAATCACAGATGGTCAACTTCCGAGTACTCGGAAGATTAAAACTTAAAGTCGGCAAACTTAATTGAAGCCGACTCTCCCTAAGGACATCGACGGTTTACGGTAGCCGTCAAGACTCAGTTTTCCGGAAGTGTCCCCAATTGGACGCTGAACTAAAACCCAAGAAAAATGGGCGTTGCCCGACCGACGACGATTGGACGGCGACAAAATCGCCATCGTAACATACAGGCGAAAATTTCGAGGTTACGACCAACGCGTCGAATCTTGGAATCAGTTTGACTTCGGCAGCGCGGAGTTCGGTCGACTTTACTGACCGGCTCCGACGCATGACTTTTAAACGTTTATTGTTCTTTGTTTTCAACTGCTCGGTGGCTTTCTGTTTCTCCGTTTTCCGCTTCATTCGCTGGATCGGTCGTGAAGGATTTCCGCGTAGGTTTACACCTCGCGAAGGGGGTTCAGCTGGTGCTGCCCCGAGGATCGACATCTGTAAGTGTGAGAAAGGACCGGCGTTACAGGGGTTTAGTTTCCCTGTTGAGTGAACTGTAACAGGCCGTTCGTATAGGTAACCCATGAATGTAGCAAGTCCCCCTCGCATAAAACAGATCCAACACTTTTTGAGTTTAACATGTGGCTCCCCGACGAAATGCTACACACAGCCCCGACTTGAATAAACACTCAGGACCGAATTCCGGGACGAAAGCGCAAGGCGACTTAGGACGTTTAGGTGCCGAGCACGAGGAAACTAACCAACCAGTTCGAAGTCAGTCTGATTCCCCGTGGTCTTAGGTAGGATACAATAAAATGGACGCTTCTCGTCCAAGTTTTTACATGAATCACTTCTTATGAGTTAGAATCAACGAATTTTCCTGAGATGACCACGGTAAAATTTCGTGAACACGCATCACACAAAATAAGGTCTTGTTCAATGGTTTGCTTTCATGGCTTTTCAAATTTACAGCTTAGTTGAACGTCCGATGCTCATGCCGTGTTTGAGCTTGGACAGAACCGCAGATTAGGGACGGAGGATTAGCCTCCGTCGGGTTTTAGGAAACCCTCAAAATTTCATTCTGTTTTTGAGATAAGAAAATTTGGGATCATAAAAGACGGATCAAATTTCTAGGCACTCTAGCTTGAGTCTAAGGTCTTTGCTGCTTTTATCGTATTTTGTCTCGGAATAGTTTCACTTGAATGTTTGAATCTGATCTCGGAGCACATAGACAATTTACTCAGTAGACATCTTGTTGTTAGGACGACTGACCGGAATACCTCTAGGTGTCCCCCTTGCCCCCGAGTAATCAAGAAAGAGCTGGAGGAACTCGCCCCCAGCTGAACAAAATTTAGTCGACTCGAACAGACGGTGCCGATGGGGCATCGTTTGGCGGTAATACACCAGTTTTGGACGCCAATAAAAATGCAATCAAAGCAATTAAGTTTACCTGCGTCCACTATTACAGTTCGCAATGGTTTTCAATAGAGCCCATTTCCAAAAAAGGAAACAGAAATAAAACTGTACCCCGGAACCTTTACTAAAAGTTGCCTTCGCGGGAGGAAAACATTGTGCCCCCGCCTTTAAACAAAATTTTAATACTTTCCAAAACCAAAGAAAACTTACCTCCTCGCTCTGGCCATTTCGGCCCCAAATCGGGCGAGTGCAAAACCCCTTTTTTCGTTTGGAGCGAGTTGATCGCTGAGTTTAGCTTTTCTTTGATTTTTACTCGGTTTGCCCGTTAGGCTATGTACTATGTATGCCCAGTTTTGCTTTCTCTATACTTTCAGTATCAGCCCGTTATATTTTCCCGCATCACGAATTGAACCTGCACGGAGAATTTAAGTCCGCTGCAGTTTTCACACGTCTTAACCACTCAGCCACAAGAACACATCGACTTTTGTTATTGAGTCGATAATAACTCGACTGCAGTACACTGCAGTTGAGACACTGCAATAACGCAGTGAAACGAGGAAAAAGCATCGTTAGAGAGAGGCAGAAGGCCGATAACCAAGGACAAACCAAAAGACGCCGAAGCGTCTGGGACCGCTCGCCCCGGTCTCAGATAACAAGAAAACAGCCCCGAGACCAGGTTAGGGAACTGTCCAGAGCCGTTTCGCATCCCGGCCGGTCCCTACCACCCTGAAAACAGGATTAATTCGCCCCCCCCACAGGTTCAGTCAGTCGTCTTACTAGGTAGGTAAGGACACCAAACATTATAGGGCAAATTTATACCGAGGCACCAATGTGAACTTGTCTAAAGGATAAACACTCGGAGTCAATGTCCCTTTATGTGCCCCCTCTCCGGCTAGGCTGTCGAGCTGGTGTATTCAGTCCTGAGCATTGTGTCTTCCCCGCCTGCTTGAGTAGTCGTCGCCCCGAGCGACCTGCATTTAGGAGCGTTATCTGAAGCACTCTAGGGCCCCTGCTTAGTGCGCTGCATAGCTGAGTCGTTCGCTAGCATTGAGTGAAGCAGGGATAACCGCCCCTAGTTCGCAATTTGGCGAGTATCTTTCCGCTCCAACCCATGCACTGCCCGCTCGCTGCCCACTGTTCGTACGTGCTTCTACTGAAGAGACCCCTGTAAGTTGCAGCTAAACCCCAAGAGTCTGCGCTTAGTTCGGACCCGTTAGCGTTCATAGGCACTCGTCCCGGCAATAAACATTGATCATGTAAATAAACATTGTATCTTGACACGCCGACTGTCGTCTTTCTTGACATTGAGACGATAGGAAGCTTTTTGTTTGGTTTGTCCATTCGGACGAGCAGACCCTGCTCGCCATGGCTTGAGTGCGAGAATGCCGCAAGCCCTGACGAGTAAGGCCTTCTATTCAATTTGCTTGATATTTTGCTGGAACAAAGGAGTAATAACTAAAGAACCCAGTTGAAAATTTACCTCGTCATCAGCAATAATTCGAAAAGGTCAATAGGAATTTTGAATACTTTCCTCGAAATAGGATTTATCGAAAAGCGTTGGCCACGCCATTAATAATCCGACATTAAACACTCAGGGCCCGTCGGAACCCTGTGGGGGCCACATAGGTCAATGCTCTAACACGGAGCATGCCGAGATTTTACCGGAGCAGATCAGCTTGAGCTTCAAATTTCTAGGGACATTTTCATGTTTTATTTCAAAACTCGCTACGCCAAAATAGAATTTAACAACTTCCGATGAGTCTAAGATAGGGAATAGCGGCTAGGCTCCATGACCTGCGAGCAGGTGTCGGTGCTAGCCTCCCTGGGGGACCTCAGAAATCATACCCGATACTAGACACGTGCGCAACCCTTCGGGCGGGGTCCGAACACACCCCGTGAAGCGCGCCTGCGGCCTGCTAAGCTCCGTAGCTTCTTGGGTCTGACCAAGAATAGGTTCAAAATTTAGTATTCACGGTCCACCCTTGAGGTTACGATAGCCGGGGTCGTATGGGCATGGTGTTAGGAAGTTGCGCCATGCAGCTGCGTCACCGGTTATTACATTTCTTAGGGTGGTTGTTAACACGTCCTTAGGCGCTCATATCAGATTTTGGAGCCAGCATACTATCGCTAGTTTATCTGGCGCATGTGTATAGCGAAAAATTATGCTAAAATACGTCGTCTTTTAAGCCGCACTTCAAGTGGCTGCCGAGACAAAATACGAGAAAGCATGCAACACTATATTTTACAGGATCATATCCAGTCCCCAGTTGGGTATGTACAGTGTCAATTTCCCCAATGTTGCACGTATAAAGATTTTTTGAAACCTAAGCCTAAGATCAGACTGTGCTCAGAATTGAACACCAGAATTTTGTTATAAGGGCCTTATGTCTAGTTCCCTCACTGTTATGGCTGGAACTGCACCATGACATAATCCGTTTACAGGGGCAAAAATCTAGGTTTGTCATTATTTAAATTAAAAAAAATTCGACATTAGACAATGACTGTTTTGTCATAGCCACTGCGGTGCATTTTTAATGAAAACAATCCATATACATGCTCATAGGGGGTAGCGGTTACTCCCCTCTGATGCGTCAAATCTTTTTTCGGGGCGGAGCGCCGACCCGACCCCACCAGGCGGATAGCCCTTCTGAGGCCAAGGAACGATGGCTCTCCGAGAACCTGGTATCTTTCATGGGGCTTCCGACCTTAATAAAACAACATGTAACCTAACAATTAGGTAAACAATGACAACTACAATAATTACTCAAGTGATTTTAATAGAACACTATTGTAAAAATCGTTATTCGAATTAAAATATCAAATCTTACAATAAATCAAAACCGTAGTACCTTTCTGTGACTGACGTCCAAACGATATTCGTATTGCAGATAGCGGCTTGTTGTCGATTGTTCGTTTCTGTCCATGAAATATTTAATTAATAAAAAATATATACAAATGTTTTTCACAAAAACATTTCTGCGTCATCTAAAGTTCTGTTCGCTTGGCAGTAAAGTACGTCAAGAATCCAAAAAGCGACGTGTAGTTTCTGGTTGGTATTACAACTTCAATTTTTAGTTAGTTTTAGGTTTGCTATTGGTTGCGGAGTTTAAGTTGCCGAAAAAAAACCCAAAAAAATGGTCGATACGCAAGAACCCCTGCCGATAGTTTTCAATACATCTACGACGCCAATAAAACATTATTCGGCTGGTTGACAAATTATATTCCGTTGAACTTGATGTACATAAAGTCCCACTGAGTTAATAATAGAACATGTGGTGAAGGCGGAAGAGACTTTGTCATATTCGACAATTTCAATTCCTAGGCCAAAAAAATTCGGAAGAGTCGAACTTGGTAGCGAATCTTAAAGCTAGCTAGCAAAGAAGAACGGCATAGTTCCAGCGGTTGGATTTCAGTAGTCCACAGCAACGAATGTTGCTCGAAGGGTGGTTTTTCTGGCAAATGCTGTATGTAGATATCGAGAGGCAAATACGATATCATCTAAAGCAAAAAGTAATATTTTATACGCGGTTCCAGAAGTTAAAGTCGTTTGCACAAACTGTAATGATATTCTGTTTCTATTTATCTCTGTTTGCTGTTTTCAGAGAAGCAACGCTGCGTGGGGAAATGAAAAACTTAGAAACGGTTGGACTATTAAAAGCGAAGTGGAATGTAACTTTGTGATCTTAATAACTCAGATGTTGCATACAAAAACTTTTTTCTAGTGAACACATGCAGCTATCCTATTGCTACCATCGAAACACTTATTATTTTATATCTAACTCAAATATTTTATTATTTGCTCAAATCAAGGCGTTGCCAACCTTAACCACCCTCCCCTTATTCATACAGAACTATGTTTGAAGCCTCGACTCATTTAACTTTGTCATCTTGGCTACCGAGATTTATATATACAATGCAATTTAGCGCAGAATTTATTGAGTCACAACAATGTATTAAATATCAATAATAAAGTACTAAAACGATCAGCTACAAATATTTTGTTTATAGCATTTGTTTTAATACTGTCAGAATAGATGTTCTCAAACGAGGTCACCGCCTCGAACGCAATGTAGCCTCATGGAAGCGAAACGATTTCAAAGCTTAAGTCGTTAGTGAAGTCATAATAAAAAATATGAATCAGGCAATTGCTGAAAAGAAGTCAAAGGTGTGTACATAGAGAAGGGACATTTCAGGCAATGCGACACCGTCACAGACAACAATATGTGCTAAGCGATTTATATTTTTTACTACAATGACCTTGACAAAGGCAGGAAACGTATATTTATATACGCTACCCAGAGACCATATCCTGTCAAACGTCCCAAATCCAACAAGATTGAGTATAGATGAACTAGTTATCTTACTGCCAACAGTAAAGAGTTATATCATCGAACGTCCCAAATTCAGCACGTACAGTCGCGGCCCAAAATAAGTTTAATCGAAAACGATCGAAATCGGAATCGATCGAAATTTCTTTTAATCAAAATTGAACGAAATTTCGTTTAATCGAAATCGATTGAAATTTCGAGCTTGACTAGCTACATTACCGCCAACAGTCTACAGCCATCCTGTCAAACATCCCGAATAGCACAAGCTTAGGCATAAATGGTCTATCGATATTACAGCCAACTATAAAGAGATTAATGTAAGCCTGATTGGCATTAATTAGTTGTCGAACGTCGGGATGTCGACGATTACTTAGATCCAATCCGCGCGGAATTGCAAAAGCTAGCTCAATTATGATATAGCAGACAAACAAGCCGACCTATTCAGGCACGGATACAGGGGGCGGGCGGCGCCCTCTCATTAGCAAACTGAAGGGCCGAAAGGGGTAAGCAGGAAAAACCAAAAATTTGTCCGGGGCTTCGCCATTTTGCCTTACCATATTAGTACTGTCAACTAACAATGTTAAATTTCGGGACGAGAGCGCTCCTGGCACAGCTCCAAAAATTCCCACCGATTTCTGATCCCCTCCTAAATTTCTGTACTCTTGTCTGTGATTTACTGTATGTTTCGTTGTGCCCATAAATGTATTGTTGGTTTTAACAAGTGAATGCTGAATGCATAACAAACATAAAGTAAGTTTTTTATATATTCATGTATTATAAATTTATTTACGAGCGAATAGATCTTATCCGCTTCAATCATGCAATATTTTTATATATTTTATATAAAAGCATTTTTACTAGGTCCTGCAGTGCTCTGTATATAGACACAATGTATTATTACAAATATTTCAGGTGTTCCCAACTACCGTTGGGCATTTAGTTGACTAAATTCCAGAAAATACGCAGGACAATTTAGCAAGGACTAAATACGGTGTTTTTGCTGTGTCAGTAAGAAAGTATATATCATTGGATGTCTGACGGTGCAGGAGGCTTTATGGTCTTGGTGACGGGGCGTATATGATACATAGATGATACACATTTGAGTTCATTTCGGTTTGTGTTTACTATAATTTAAATTTAGCTCAGTAGCTATGTGATCTTTTTTAAATGATCAAAGGCACAACTACTCACGGCAATTAGAAATATGCGATACAGTCAATAATTCGCATAAAGCATAGAGATTCCGTCATAAAGTTGTGACGATAGTTCACAAACCAAAAACGCAACGCCTTCACATGACTGATGAACTTAACAATCTAAGGATGAAGGGATAAGAAGTCGGGAAAGTCTGATTTATGCTAAGTAAGTCATGCAGCGAAATAGCAGATATAAGTAGATGCGATAAAGTAGAGAATCTAAGAACAGAAAAGTGAAACTTATACATATACTTAAACCACATGCCTCCGAAAGAGCTTTATGTGCATCGTCATTAGATATCGACAAATGTTGCTGCAAAGCTCCCATGTTACAGAAATAGCCTGTCCCTATTTGTAATCCACGTTCAATTGCTCGCGACTGAACCTGAAAAAAGTGAAACACGTGCAAATAATTCGAACAGAAATATCTTGCGGCAAAATAATGCAGAGTTTTTCCTGGATCGTTTATTTCTCATTTTGATTTTATTCCATAAATTAGGACAGCTCTTTCTTAGGATATCCCACTTGAAAGTCTTCAATTTTACAGACACGACTGATATTTTGGCACCATTCGACTAATCCACGAATAAACCACTATATTTTGGGATCATGTTGGACCCAAATGTCTGCGAATGCATTCGGCGCCAGCAACTGAATATCTAACATGCGTTACACGATTAGATGTCGATAGGGTGGGACAGCGAGGGTTACCCCACCTCTTCCCCCTCTCAAGCCATATTCATCGCCCGCGCTGCGCAAGAAAATGTTACCAAAAATTACCATAAATTGCGGTAACATTGGCAAACTTAAATGAGGTACTCGTGCGAAGTGGGAGGTTCGGTGGGAGCTGGTGTTCAGACATCCAGTTATACAGATCGATGAAAACAATTCTATAACATTAATATAACAGGTCAACAACAATTGATATTTTCACGCAGGGTGGGATCTGAACCTAGCATCCCAACCTGCAACCTGGGCACCGTGTACGGTGGCTGAGGGCCCTGGGTTATTGTAGATAAATTAAAATCACAATGACATAAGGTCACTGCAAGTAGATTTAATAAATAAATACTACAATAAAGTATTTCAAACTATTTTTATTTTGTTGCACAAAATCGTTAGTTATCTAAAGTACCGGCAAATGAGCCATTTCAGGCTTCGTTAGGGTACATTGATGTTTCGGAGACAGAATTCTTACGAAGAGAAATGATTGTTAAAACAATTATAAAACTGGATCTTTTGCACTGTAAATAGTTACAAAAACAGCACAGTTTTACGCTCGCATAGAAGGTGTCTAAATAAGTACTTTGTCACAACCTGCGGCCACCAAAATAAGTGACTGGTCCTGCCTAAGTAACATCGCATTTGCTTTTTCGGTTTACCAAAATGTTCGTGATGGTACATACTCTATGTAGGCACACAAAACAAAAGCCTAAACTTTTACAGACATAAATAGATCTTGTACAGATTATTTATTAGAGGTTTGTTTGGACCAACACAGCTTCACAGAATTCAAGAGAATGGTTAAATTTTTCAACCCGACGTCTGAGTTTGGAAAGCTGTAGCTAAACAACCAGTTCAATATTATATTTGAATGCAATTAGGCTGCACAAATTTCGATACATTATTTGCTTCATCTCTTAGGGTTATAATATTTTAGTTTTAAACCTTTTGCGGTACAACATGTCAAGTTTCGCCCCGACCGCAATCCGAAAAATGGTCCGATCAGCATAACTTTGTACATTTAGTGCTATTTCACACAATTTAAACTGTTACTTTCGTGGCTCAAAATAATATATACATCGAATTAGGCTTGACCTACACAGAATAAAATATCGCCAGAGCAGACAAAAATCAGTATGACCTAGCAAAATATCACATGATTATCAATACGGCAAGCAATGAAGTAATCAACAACTACTAATAAGAAAGTTTAGCTGAGTATCGGCTATCGGATTTTTAATAATTCACTATGAATATTAGTGTGGAGGCGTCTCAGATTTCATAATAAGGATCTAAGGCACAAAAGTGTCGTGTTTTTGATCAACATTCCAAAGAAACATCCCAAGCAATTAATGTAATCCCGGACGTTATGAGTAGCCAAAACGCTCAGTTATTTCTAAACAACAAGCGCTAAATATGTTCACAATAAATTCATAGACAAAATAAGCACCGGCTTACGTCATTAACGGGAACATAGGTGCCGGCGGAGGCCAAAAGATTGAACGTCACTTTTCCGCCGTGCAATGTGGGGGCGTTAAATCCAGTTTCTGAGTAAATTTCTACGAGTGGTCTAAATATGTTCACAATAAATTCATAGACAAAATAAGCACCGGCTTACGTCATTAACGGGAACATAGGTGCCGTCGGAGGCCAAAAGATTGAACGTCACTTTTCCGCCGTGCAATGTGGGGGCGTTAAATCCAGTTTCTGAGTAAATTTCTACGAGTGGTTTTGCACTGCTGTTGTGACGTAGCGATAACAGCCTTGTTGCTAGGTAGCTTGCCAACTCGGCGACGTACTCGCTCAACGCTTTGATACCGCCTGAAAATAATTATGGTACTGCATATACAATATAAAAAGACACATAAATATCGGTATGGTATCAAAGATTGGTATGATATTGCAATCATAAAAAACTGGTACGGCATACACTAAATACAGTGGCTAGGTGAACGTTTGCCCTTTATATTTTGATAAATTTAGGTTTTGTCGCAATATTAAAAAATTATTTAAATTAATAAAATTTCGTTCGATTTTGGACTGCACGTATATT
Organism: Trileptium ribeirensis; assembly: GCA_030248225.1. NCBI lineage: Eukaryota > Metazoa > Nematoda > Enoplea > Enoplida > Thoracostomopsidae > Trileptium > Trileptium ribeirensis. Next base: position 173,673 of record JASANE010018197.1, read on the forward strand.
TCTGTTCGTTACTGTAGTGAAGTATATAAATGATCTGTTGAGATAGTTGTATCAGCAAAATCACGTCCAGGCCGTGCACAGATAGCATAAATTAATGATTGCAGCAAAACGAACAATAACGAAACAAGTCAAGAAACAAAAACTGTAAGGCCGAAATGAAAATATCCGCTGAACAGCGCTGCGGTTAGCGCAAATGCACGCAAGGCTTACTTATGGTCATGGTCACCGTTACCACTGTCCATATTTTTATGCTATAATACAGAACTACCACGTCAGTTTATAAAATAACATTAAATACATACAACAATATAATGTCAGACATTATCTCAAACCTGAAATATGAAACTAATATATGGCTGAAATTCATAAGTTAAGCCGTATCGTGGTGAAATTTGAAAATATCCGTTACTGTGTTTTTAGAGTGACATACATAACTCAACTTTATCCGCGCAATGGCTGCTCTGTTACCGATAGCGCTTCACATAAATACCTTAGGAAATGCACGAAATATATTTTATGCAGTACGCATTAGGCACAACATGGTGCACGACTAGCGCCAAAAACTAAACTGCATAGGGTCATATCGAGGCAAAGTCTTTGAAATCTGAGTGTATTCTATAACAATTTATACAGCTCCATGGAGCTTCTCCCGCTCTTTAGGATGAGCCAAATAATCCACATATTTTCATTGATTTAGGGAGATACGACCTTTTTGGTGTATTTCGAGTCTCCTGGGTCAATCTTAAAGCTGTTTTAACTAATCCCGCAGTGTATTCTATAACAATTACTACAGCTACATGGAGCTTCTCCCGCTCTCTAGGATGAGCCAAATAATCCATATATTTTCATTGATTTAGGGAGATACGACCGTTTTGGTGTATTTCGAGTCTCCTGGGTCAATCATAAAGCCGTTTTAACTAATCCAGCAGTACCAGTGACCACTGAAATAACACATCATGTGCAGCTACATAGAGCTCCCTCGCACCTCTGAAATAAGTCCAAGAAGACCCATATAATATATTTTCATCGGTTACGGAGATACTGTCGTTTTCCTCAATTTCCGGTTTCATGGGCCGATCTTGAAAGCCATTTTTATACAATCCTATAACGTGGATGATTATTGCAATAAGCTAAAAAGCTTCCCTCGCTCCAGAAAATGAGCCCTAAAGTACACAAATATTCTATTTGCTTATGGAGATACGTCCGTTATCGTATAATTCTCATGCCGCTGACCCTCTAAAAAACCTTTGGGCCCTAATCCGGAATCCAAGCATATATCCTTGTGTAAAAGCTTTATATATAGTTTTGCGATCATTGTTCTGCAAACTGAACCATATTTTGCTGAAATATCTACATTCACGATCGAGGTACATCCAAAAACTTGTTTTATCGGACCCCATTTGAACCTCGTTTACGGGGAAGTAGTTGCAACTTGTTTTCGACCCAAACTAAACGGCGGAAACAGAGTATTCACGCTTTCATTTGAGTTATCTCGCGTGATGCTCGGACGTTGCAAATTTGAGCTATAGATGTCAGAAAAAATAGATCCACAAACTGACAACCCCAAATTTCACCACATGAAAAGTAAGAATTCATTTAACACTCAGAATTCATTTAAACGGTTCACGAAAACGCAGAGGTCTGTCAAGTATTCAGCATGTTAATGACAACAAACGGGAAAAAGTATAGTATAGTACATCCGGTAAGCTGTTTGTGTTCAACATAGCTCGGAAGTTAATACCTAGCGCCAAAGCATCTTGTGGCTTCCCACAATAGACATTGTTTAAATAGATTTCGTATTATAAAAATTATGATTTCAAAAACTAAATCGATCAGGTTTTAAAACGACAGATTGGCTGGGCGATAGTAAAGATGCAGAACGTAAGGGTAAGTGAAGTCGTTTGGAACGATTCGCGCTGTTGTACACAGTGGTTGTCGTCGCTTTTTGTTGTATGACGGGGTATTTTGCATTCCCTAAATACAAACCGCGGACTGACGACAGAGATTAGAGATAATTATGAGACTGACACTCACATAACAATTCCTTGGTAGCTAGTGCAAAAAGGTGCTCAGAAATAACAAAAACTGGCATCAAGTTTGCAGCCGCCTAATGTACGGCAGCCCGATTTCAACTTCGTTCCCGAAGAACAGCGTTGGATCGCGAAAGGGCATTAAGAATTTCACGCACCGCATCTCGACAACCGGTATAGATATCTAAGTCAAATTAGACTTATTGTGTAGATCAGAAAGGCTCTATGAGACTCTATATAATACTTTGCTATATGACGTTTGTAGAAGTATGATTTCGGTCAAAATGGGTATTAAAATGAGCCCATGAGACCCCAAACACACGAAAACAGCAATATCTCTGCAACTGCTAGAACTTCTGTGTTTTTGGTCCCATTTTACAAAGGAATTCAATCACTGTATAGCTTTCAAATGCAGGGTTGGATCAAAAACATTTTTTGAATGGACCCTATGAGATCTAAAATACAAGAAAACCGCAATAGAACCACTAGAGATATATGGGTGATGTCGATTTCATTTTATAGAGGTACATAGTATAGTGCTATTGTTATTATTTACGCTGTAGGTTGGGTCAAAAAGTGGCTCCACCCAAAACCAGAACATTGCCCTTGTACCTGAAACGTGCCTAAACGGACGTGACACACGCGCCACAAAGGATCTATGTTGCTGACAAACATGCACGGTGCCGTGTCCTGGGCCAGCAATAAGCACGAAATTATCATGGATCGTGTTCATATCATATGGGGAAAAGCGACACCTGATGTATCAACGGTCAATTAACCTTCAAGACATTAAGGTCCCCAAGCAAGTTCCGCGTACTAAGTAGCTTATCTTATATATACGCGGAAATCAGCGCATAAACTAATAAGTGAAGATATACGAAATTAATTCAGTAAATCGGGTTCGCCGATGGTGTGCCTTAAATCATTTTTGACTTCCTCAAAAATATAGTACAGCCATGCCGCAATGTAGGTGGCCATAATATCATATTCAACGTGTTGAAAAATCCTATATAACCATTGAGACATCTGAAAATACATTGAATATTTTCTACTGGGTTTACTTAAGGTAATAGCAGCCATTAACATACATAATGCTTCTTTGAATGTTTGGCCGATCGCACGGATATAACGTTAAAATGTTTTAACCAATCAACTCACGTGATAAAAGACCAGGGGCCTTTCAATTTCGACTTCGTTTTGTCTATAATTTTATATTTTAATTAGAAATTGGATGTCATTCAAGTGACCATAGAACAAACGTGGCGGAGTGGCCTAGCGCGCTATCCATGGTCTCAGACTACAGCTATTAGTTCAACCCACCCAAGTACCGTTTTTGTTGCAGTACATAATATATATGTTCGCGGCACATATGAACACATAATAAGATTAACAGAGCACAAATGTTACATGATTTATGAATTAAATAGCTGCGGAAAGGATTTTACAAAAATATATTGTCCATTTTTGTACGGACTGCTGGATCGCCGGTGAAAGGAGAAACAAGACAGAGCCCGACATTTTGCGAGGAGGCTAGGTCCATGAGCTCCGCCTACGTACCAGGTGGAACCTAAAATGTTATAAATTCTAGGCCACCGGCGTCTCCAATTAGAAGTAAGAAACAAATGGTTTTGCTGTACATGCTCATGATGGAAGCAGGCATTATCCCCTGAGGGTCGAATCCCCTCCCTACGAGGCTCGGCAACCCCCTCATTACCGATTGATCTCCCTGGGGAGGCCGTATGCCGACCCAAAATACTTGCTAACCCATGGGACCTCGGACCTCATGCAGGATTATGGGTTTCGTTGGTTATAATGTTTCTGAAATGGCATAACCTAAGACGACCTCGAAGTTGAGTAATCATTATACTGACATTATACAAACATTGTGCAGTGGTTGAACTAAATACTGTTAAATACAGGACACTGCGCAAAATGTTTCTTAAACAGTGAAGGCCCAACGGTGCCCGCGAAGCAAGTAGTCGTGCTGGACTCTACATACTCAAAACACTGTATTAAGTGTGATGCAAAACCTATATATAGACCATTCCTGATGCGCTGCACGTAATAGAAACGAAGACAGACTATATTTTGGCATACCGGTTCATCGATCCTACACCCATTGGAGACTTCTGAAAATGCACCAAACTATCGTATACAGCGTACCGAAAAATGTATATATAGACAGTTCTTGATGCTCTGTACGTAACACATAACCAAACAAATAAAAACGGACTACATTTTGCAAATCTGATTCTTCGTCCACAAAAGCCTTGAAATCCAACGAAAAGGTATAAAATAGTCATGACTGACTCTAGATAACGTGAAAATCGTATTCAGCCTGCTTGATACCCTTGCATGGTAGAAACGCAACAGGATTCAAATTTTAAGAAACGGATGTTTCGGGCAAGAGGTCGATGTACAGAGTATTCGAGCTGTCAGCGGGCCATGCGTCCCAGGAGGCTGGCCCCACAATAAAGCGTTGTTCAGCAATTATAGATCTCGATAAATTGCTCCATGCGAAGCATGTGTTACGAGATATTCGCTGTGAAACATTTCAACGCGTATTTTAAAGGTTCTCTGCCACATTTGTAAAGAATCCTTAAAACCTGTTTTTTTTTGCATTTTAACCCGGAACATGCAGTCAGAGCAGTTCACTTTCATCTGAAGGGCGCATCGTCATTGCATTTACTACCGAGCAAAAAATTTCTCGAAATCTATCCACCCGAAGATGAGTTATGATTGACACCGACAGACAAAAAGATGAGTTATGATTGACACCGACAGACAAAAAGAAATTTTCATGATATGCCACCTAGCGCTGTCTGTGGAAACTAGCTCAAATCACTCGCTCTCTTTCAATAATTGAAATAATATAGCAATACTACGACATTTTTCCTGCCATGGATAAAATTATTGCATTGATGCCTGCAATAAGAGTATTTTACGTAAAACCGCATTAATTTGAGCCAAATAGAATCCGCCTAAACCATGCAAGATGCTATAGATAAAAACAAAATATGCGATAATTTTAGATTAATAAGACGAATTTAAGGATACTGCAGTAAGATTAGTGAGATAAAGGTTCGGTCACATCTACATATTTTTTGGTCGGAATTTGATCTAAAATCTGACAAAAATTTTACTTAATTTTGGTATGAAACAATGGTGAATTGTGATGCTCCAAGATGTAAGGTCTAAATTTGAATACTGTAGCAAATGTCAAACAATTTTCGTCGCTGGTTGGCTAATACCATCTTTGAAAAGTTTGAACAGTATTCACACATCCAAATTCAACAAAATATATAAAATGCTTTCTTGCCCCAGATTTTGAGCTAAAATTTGAAAGAATAGGCGCAGCGTTAGAGTCACCACCTAAGATCATACGGTGTGGAAATTTTGCCAAATCCACGAAATCTCTGCCAAGCTGCTACGACGCCATGAAACTTTATGCTAATTTTTGTCTGATAAAACATGTTCAATCCCTGCAAGAAAACGGTGGAGCAAATATACAATCTAATGCTTATAACAGCCTAATAGGGACAAACAATGGCATCACAGTATACATCCACATCTATGTCAATGAATTCTAAAGTTGTGAAAAATATATAAAATATTATATTTGACGAAACCTAGGTTGCTCAATAGGTGTTATAATGTAGTGTAAATCCAACGACGTAAATTTCCACTTTAAATGTTTGGAATTGCTGGATTTTTAGATTAAGCTTCTGCTAAACATATTACCAGGAACTGATGGTTCAGATTTTAAAACGAAAAAATATGGTCATGCCACGTTTCTTTCTACGATCATTCGAAGCGGGATTTCACAGGATACGTTAGAAGGAAATTTGACATGATCCTGTGTTTTCGTTTTAAAATTGGAAAGACGAATAATGTTTTGCTTCAATGATTAAGCAGGCTCACATTAGTCTAAGTCTAGGTCTAAGACTAAGCGTAAGCTTAGCCTGAGTTCACGCTATAAATTTTGGTATTTTGGTTTCGTATCAAGTTCTTCATCTCTTAAGCGGAAACTTGATATGATCCAGAAAGTATTGTCCATGTTAATCCTGGAAATTTATTCACAATGCCTGAGTGATCACAATTTATTAGAAATAATAATAATAATAATGGCATTTATAACGCGCCTTTTTCGCAAAAGCGCAAGGGATTGTCAGAATATGCAATAATCAGAACGCAGCAAGTTTGTAATATGACTCACGAACTGGAAAACAAGCGAGTCTTCACTTTTACATTAAACGCAGTCACGTCGAGAGTACTGCAACGTAGTGTTTGCGGCATAATATTCGAAGCCGATAGGCCGAGGTACCAAAAGCTGTTGTCTTGAGCGATGTCAATCCGAAGGATTGATTCATTCGTTACACTAGGCGAGGACGACGTATTAATCATCTCGGAAATATACGCTGTTGTTTCGTACCGAAATTCATTTTGAAACAACAAGAGTATTTTGTAGCGGACACCTTGTTCGGCTAATCTCACGTAATTGCAATGTGGAGGAACTTGACAGAGCAGTGATGTGTTCTCTGGGCTTCAACCGAAAGTCGAGAGTGACGCCCAATACTTTGGCGGTTTCTGACGGGTCGATAGCGACGTCACGAATTTGCAGTGATGGTTAAAGGGCTGGGCGTCTGGCGAAGTAGATCAATTCGGTCTTAGACTTATTGACTTTCAGTCTATTGTCGAAGAACCACTCTCGTAGCGGTAGAAAGACCCGCTACTTTCGTGATTTTTAAGTAAAGCTTACATAGCAGAATTAGGCAATACAATGTAATGTGAAGTTTAAATATACATTCACTGTCAAAATTTGCGCCAAAGTTTAGTCACTCTAACATTCTCCTGTTTGAAATATACTAGAATGTGCCACTGACAATGAATAATAATATACAAATCTCGTACTTTGTTTCTGATGACGTTATATACTGTTGTATCGTTAATTAGTTGAGATTTTTGCAAAAATGAGTGATTATAAAATAAATACATAAATATTGCGATAAACGCCTTGAGTACGAGCAGTAAATCGCTGTAGCTGTTACAGCGGTGCCTTCCAGCAGGCACTGTACTAAGAAAGTACTAACATTGGCAGGCATTGTAGAAAGTACAACAAAAATTCACCAAACTGTTCAATTGCCGTGAATCCATGTTGAAGACTAACGATATCCAAATACGAAGTTGTTCCATATTCAAATCTGAAATATCAGAGCACTGTAATAATTTATATATATGGCAGCCAAATTATAAACAACAAGAGACTTAAAGCATTGATCATAAACGACAACTAATCTCGACGGTTGCGTTGGGTTGTGCAAGCTAAGTAATAAGAAACCATACGTCAAGGTATGCAGTATACATCCGGATCAGAAGATTTTATAACCTAAATTTTTGTAAACTATATGAAACTTGCACTCAAGGAAAAACCTACTACGCCGTCAAAGCTAGAAAAATGGAATCACTACGATATTTAAATCCTCCGTTTTTGGTCTGTCCACAGTGGGGGTAGGGTGGAGGGGAAGATTTTCTCTCATGTCTGCCCCTCCACTTGGCCGAAAGCACCATGTTCAATTAAATCCAAAAAAATTTATGTATGAAAATTTTATGTTTTTGTATGCAAATTGGTTATTAAATATTAATTACCTCTATTTCTAATGCTAAAACGTCGTTTTTAGCTTGAAAATACATGCACGGCAGTAAAACTACGTGAAAATATTAAATATTTAGTATTGTTAAGCAAAATTTATTCCCCCACATTGAAATATTCCCCTAGAATGAACACGCCCCCCCACATTTCGAAGAGCTGTGGCTCATTTATGACATTAATGAAACGCTCTTGATGAAGGAACCGAATACAAACAACATCTTTAGGCACATGGTCGCGCGAGTTGATTTTGAGAGGGATGCGCCAACACATGTGTTCGAATGATTCGAGTTTACGTAATTCGGCAATCGTTAATTGCAACAAGTCGCAGCAATGCAATAACACATTGCGCACGCGCGTCATAAATGGTTTTAGCGGTTATATATCTCCACGTCTCCGCAATTTATAATAAAGACGATTGAAAGCGAACTGAGTTTTTGTTTTACGTGTCTGTATATCGTGACCCAATGCTCCCCGTCCGTCGATTTCACTGCCAAGATATTTGAAGTTGGCGACAATTTCGAAGGCAGCACCATTCAGGGACACAGATGGTGCATTATAACAGTAGTGGAATAGTTTTTTAGAAGCGTTTATTGACAATCCTATGCGTTTACTATACTCTTCAACTGCGTCGACCACACGCTACATAGAACGTTCGAACTCAGCTAATATAGCGATGTCGTCGGAAAAATCGAGATCGAACAATTTATGATCAGATAGGTGAAGTTCAATACCATCACTGGAACCATTTAAACCATTTTGAGCACCCAGTTAATGGCAAAGTTAAACAGGGATTGAGAAAAAATTGAACCCGAGTCAATTTTGAACTTATGATAGGTTTGGATGTAAACTCTGACTTTCCTCATCGTTCACGCACATAATCCGTAGACAAAATTAACCTATTTAGTAGGCAGACCGATTTCACGTAGAATATCGAGCAACCCTTCTCGCGAAATTGAATCAAAGGCTGATAAAAAACGATATTATCCCAACGATACTCATGACGAGTTTCGAGGATGTACAGTAAGGTGAATATTTGCTCGGCAAAACTGTGATCAGCTCTGATCCCGGTTTGGTTTTGACGAAGTTCGCTGTTTATCACAGGACCGATACGTCGTAGGATAATGCGCTCAAAGATTTTCAGTGCAGACTCGAGCAACGATGTACCCAGTAACTTGAGCAGAGAGTTTGATCACCCTTTTTAAATAATGGAACTACGATGCCAGTTTTCCACTGTGTAAGTATTGTTTCAGTGCGCCAGATGGTTGTGATTAAGTCTAGTAACTGTTCAAGTAAAAACGGAGGGACACATTGAGTATGTCAACCGAAATACCGCTTCATCTGGGGCCTTACCTGGCCTTAGGTAGCAAATGACAAGAGTTAATTGATCCATGGTAAGCGCGCCGTCGTCTAGGTAAATAAAACCGTCAAAATTATTAAAGCCAACATTATTAAATGTGTTCCGGTTTAATGTCATATCGAAATGATTTGCCCAAGCTTTTACGTTTTGAGGCATATCCGTAAATACACATCCTATATGTTCGATATACACTATAACGTACATCCACAGGATCGATATACACTTACGTTATTCAAAAGGAAATCACAAGAACCACAGCTTACTTTTCATGAAATACTTCGCTTGGTTCATGATAACGAGTTGCGGGCAATGCATGACTTGCCGTACCGCCGCCGAAGAAGCCTGAAAAACGACTAATCGCTTCAATCCTAGTAACCCTTTTCATGAAATACTTAGCTTGGTACATGATGACGAGTTGCGGGCAATGCATGACTCGCCGTACCGCCGCCGAAGAAGCATGAAAAACGACCAATCACTTCAATCCTAGTTACAATTTTTAATGAAATACTTCGCTTAGTTCATGATGCATGACTCGCCGCACCGCCACCGAAAAAACCTGAAAAACGACTAATCACTTCAATCCTAGTTACCACTTTTCATGAAATTCTTCACTTGGTTCGTGATAACGAGTTGTGGGCAATGCATGACTCGCCGCACCGCCGCCGAAAAAGCCTTAAAAACGACTAATCACTTTAATCCTAGTTACCACTTTTCATGAAATACTTCACTTGGTTCATGATAACGAGTTGTAGGCAATGCATGACTCGCCGTACCAACGCCAAAGAAGCCTGAAGAACGACTAATCACGTCAATGCTGGTAACAGCTTTTAATGAGCCTTCAAACGTTCAAATTTTTAGATTAAAAGCTAAGCTCAAAATCTATGTCGCTTCTTATATTTATGCAGGAACATCTTTAAACTAATCGGATGTAAGTGGGTTTGCTCCTTTTTTGAATAATTTATCTTTATTAAACAAACATTTTGTAATACTGTTTGTACTTGTACAATGATATTTTTGTTCATTCTGTTCCACTGCATTATTGTGTTTTGTTTAAAAGACGTTAGAGCGTTAGAGCTTTGAAGTGTGAAAGCATTTTCCTCAATTTATAGGTTTTCGGTAAATTGAAACATTGTAAAATCTTTATCATACCTATCAAGACCGACTTTATCACATTTTTGAAGACTCTGTTAAGCGTTTCAAAAAGTTTAACCATTGAAACTATTATGATAATAATGATAAGTCATTATAGCCCAATCTTGTTTGGAAGTTATCATTTTAAAGTCAATCGAAAACATTCTGAGAATTTGAACATGCTAATAACAGCTCATGCTAAAAACCGGCGGTCGTGAAACATCTGATATTTACCCTGAATAAAAACCATTACCAATAATCATTTGTTGCCATCTTGATTTTAACTACACCTCGAACTGAAGCGCTCGAATGGCAACAGGTCTGTTTTGATAGTTCACTACTTGATTTCGTCTGCACTGTCCTGGGCAATATTAATATCTTACTAACGACGTGGCGTTAAAATCTCATTTTTGCTAAATTCTTGGCGTCAAAACAAACCTCAACCACCCCAGTGTTATATTTATGAATAGCCTTCATTGAAACTCATTGAAATCATGTGCTGTATATGGCAAACCTACGTGTTTTCATGAGCCGCTGTACGTCATTGCGAACCAACAACGCGCCAAGTCCCGTCGGATAACCGAACATTTTGTAGAACGACATTGTAACAAAGTGCGGACTCCAGCGGCTGAGATCGAGCGGACTTGTAGGCACCAAAGACGTTGCATCAAGGAGCACATGCCTAAAATACAACAAAGACGTTAGAGCCCTATTCTTGCTGATCCAATCTTTATAGAAAAGAGCCGACCAAAGCGGCGCACAATTTAAACTCTTTTCGACATGTGAAATGACAAACCGAATTTCTTTAATTTTGAATGTTGCAAAGAAGATAATATTGTGATTGTGATAAAATCTCGGAACTCTCTATTATCTGCTCCAAACAGGCACAGGCTGCTAATCTGTAATGTTTTCGCCACTTAAGAACATAATGTACGACATTGTAGAAATTTGAGTTGAATTTTGTAAAGCCATCGCGGAGTATCAATAGTAGCAAATTTTGCTTCAAAGTACCATGTTTTACCAAAGGCGTAGCCAAGGGGTCTAGATTCATTTTCGATTGCCCAATTATTTTGGTTTTTGTCATATCGTCGAAAGAAACAGTGAATTACATCAGAAATGTTGTGATCTGAAGCTAAGGAACGCGCATCAAATACTCGCTTTATTTATATATGTAGACAAAAATAAACACACATCTTATAATGTAATTACCGTATGTCTGTCTGTGTGTGTCCCCCAAGTTTTGGATTTGTCACATATTTTTGACCATGACTTTTGAAACCGCTTATGGATTTTTATGAGGTTTTTGTTGGATAGGACATCGAATATGGGAATGCACTGACACTATTTTTGGGCATCCCCTACGCTTTTTCACAACCCATCCCCCTTTGAATTAAAAAATAATGTCATTTTATAAGTTTTAATGGTGTAACTTTTCAACTGCTGCATGGATTTTGACGAAATTTTTTTGTTTCATTTTTTAAGACGTGCCGAAAGTTTCGACGAACTTTTGCAATGAGGATGTACCCCCTAATTGGGGGACCCCCTTTAAACTATCTTATAATGTAATTGCCGTATGTCTGTCTGTGTGTCCCAAGTTTTGTGTTTGTCACATATTTTTGACCATGACTTTTGAAACCGCTTATGGATTTTTATGGGGTGTTTGTTGGACAGGACATCGAATATGGGAATGCACTGACACTATTTTTGGGCATCCCCTACGCTTTTTCACAACCCACCCCCTTTGAATTAAAAAATAGTGTCATTTTATTGGTTTTCATGATGTAACTTTTCAACTGCTTCATGGATTTTGACGAAATTTTTTTGTTTCATTTTTTAAGACGTGCCGAAAGTTTCGACGAACTTTTGCAATGAGGATGTACCCCCTAATTGGGGGACCCCTTTAAACTATCTTATAATGTAATTGCCGTATGTCTGTCTGTGTGTCCCAAGTTTTGGGTTTGTCACATATTTTTGACCATGACTTTTGGAACCGTTTATGGATTTTTATGGGGTTTTTGTTGGATAGGACATCGAATGTGTGAATACACTGACACTATTTTTGTTCATCCCCTACGCTTTTTTCGCAACCCACCCTTCCCCCCCTTGAATTAAAAAATTGTGTCATTTTATTGGTTTACATTATGTAACTTTTCAACTGCTTCATGGATTTTGACAATCTTTTTTGTATTCATTTCTTTAAGAAATGCCGAAAGTATCGACGAACTTTTGCAAATGGGATGTACCCCCTAATTGGGGGACCTCCTTTTAAACCATCTTATGATACTGTTTTCGACATTTTGACACATCCATAAGGGTATGATACTGTTTTCGACATTTTGACACATCCGTAAGGGTGTAATAGTGTTTTCGCTATTTTAACACAACCGTGAGGGGGTAATGTTATTTTTATCATTTTAACACATCTGTAATGTGGTTATGTTGTTTTCATCATTTTAACACATCCATAAGGGTATAATAGTGTTTTCGACATTTTGACACATCCGTAAGTGGGTAATCAATCTTTTTTGTATTCATTTCTTTAAGAAATGCCGAAAGTATCGACGAACTTTTGCAAATGGGATGTACCCCCTAATTGGGGGACCTCCTTTTAAACCATCTTATGATACTGTTTTCGACATTTTGACACATCCATAAGGGTATGATACTGTTTTCGACATTTTGACACATCCGTAAGGGTGTAATAGTGTTTTCGCTATTTTAACACAACCGTGAGGGGGTAATGTTATTTTTATCATTTTAACACATCTGTAATGTGGTTATGTTGTTTTCATCATTTTAACACATCCATAAGGGTATAATAGTGTTTTCGACATTTTGACACATCCGTAAGTGGGTAATAGTGTTTTCAGTACTTTAACATACCTGTAAGGTTGTAATGTTGTTTTCATCATTTTAACACATCCATAAGGGCGTAATACTGTTTTCGGCATTTTGACACATCCGTAAGGGTATGATACTGTTTTCGACATTTTAACACATCTATAATGGGGTATTGTTGTTTTCATCATTTTAACACATCCATAAGGGTATAATAGTGTTTTCGACATTTTAACACATCCATAAGGATATAATAGTGTTTTTATCATTTTGACACATCCGCAAGGGTATGATACTGTTTTCGGCATTTTGACATATCCGTAAGGGTATGATACTGTTTTCGACATTTTGACACATCCGTAAGGGTATGATACTGTTTTCGACATTTTGACACATCCGTAAGGGTGTAATAGTGTTTTCACTATTTTAACACATACCAAACGAGGGATGAAAAAACAGAGTAAGTTTGTATTTTTTTACAAATGTCATAACTAAAAAATACTGTTTTCCGGAAAAACGGGGGCCGCAGGCCCACTTTGCCATACTACCGGATCGAAGCGGGCCGAAGGCCGGCTTTCGCGCTGGTTTATGAAATTTGCTATAAAATTGTTGTCAGTCGACTGAACATTTATAGATTATTTTCATTATTTGGTAACTGTGAATGTATGAAATAAAAAAGTTTGTTGGACCCCACCTTGGACCTTCTTTTTCGTCGACGTTAGTGGTACTGTATTCCCCTTTTGTAATCCTGGCTATGTCGCTGTTCCCTGAGATACTGCGAAGAAAACTGAATGAGCTCTTATTTGATTACGCATATAGCCAAATTTTGTTCAAATTTAGGAATGTTTTGCCGTCACTTCGTGAAATAATAAATTATAAATATTATGATTAGTTAATAGTATAATTGATAAAAATAAGCGCAATGGTATAATAAGACCATAATAAATATACAGCCAAAATCAATTCAAATCTTCTATTACTACTGCAAATATTACTGGGCTCTCCAAATTAAGGGGATGGGGTGGGAACTTCGAATTTTCAAATGCCCCCTGGCAAAAACCGGCTGTCCCCAGGTTCGTACCACCTGGCAAAATTCTGAGTTCCCCTAATTCATTGCTTCTTGGCAAAATTTTTTCGTTTATACTCGGTAAAACACCCCTAATGACACAAAATTTATACTAAAATTCCGTCCTGGAGCCAATAATGTTGTTAATTTGGTCAAGATTTCCTTCAATATCACTTTTTCTCGCCGTCAAAGGCGTTTTGGCAGCGTATGTGATACCTTTTTATGCAAATGGCAAAAATGTAAATGACAAAATTGGGCGCGCCAGGTTCGGAACCAGGGGAGGTGGCGGTTCCTGCGCAAAGCAAATTTTTAACGAATGGAGAACCCAGTATTATTATATGCATGCAGGTTTCGCCGCAAGTCGTTAACGACTGATCTATACTGGCAACAAATGGCAAGATAACTTTCGTAATATTGTCTCTTTTACAAAAAAAGATTTGCGCAAAAATTACGAATATGTGACAAATACCAGACTTACACGAAAATTTCGATTCAATTGCTGGCAACCATGCCGTCATTTTACGAACATAACATTACACGTCTGAGCATCTATTTGCTGCCGCCCACATCCAAGCTTTTCATTTACCATTGCGCCTAACCCAACATCAAACTTACCATTCCCCGTTCCTATGTTTCTCTTGCTGTTGTATAGAACCGAGGTTTCTGGTTATACCCGATCCCAGCATCTCGATTATCACTACCACTTTAACAGCTTTCGGTTCTTTTACATAATAATCCCTCCCAGCCCGCATTTGTCCAAAAATGGTCAGTTTCTGGAAATTTTGGTATTTTTATGATCCTCGAGACCTCCCCTGATCATTCCGACCAAAAAATTGGATTTCTAAAATTTTAGATTTTTTCGGGTCCCGTGGGTCTCAATTGGGAACCCATCAAAATTATTTTTTGTCCACCAATCAACGCGGCGTGACGAACTGAGTGTAATGGTGCTATTTTTACCGGGATCCGAAAAAACATCCTAAATTATGGCCAAAAACTGTTCAACCTCTGAGCCTCTCAGTCCGCGATATTTTTGGCCATAACTTAGGAACCGGTTAGCGGATCCAGTTAAAAATATCACCATTCGATTCAGCTCGTCAAGCCACGTCGAATAGTGGGTAAAAATCTAAATTTTTAAGAACAAATTTTCTGGGTTCCCAAGGGGGACCCTTGGGACCCGAAAAAATCCAAAATTTTAAAAATTCTATTTTTGGTTGAAATGATCAGGGAAGGTCTCGAGGATCACAAAAATATCAAAATTTCCAGAATCTGACCATTTTTGGGCAAACGCGGGCTGGAGGGAAATAATGGAAAGGAACCCAGCTTTCTCCCAGCGCTGGAAAAATTCTAATTTTCAGCTTATCAATAATCCGATACAGCGGTCCACCTGAAATTATAGCGATAACAACTTTCCGTTCGCAGTTCCGCTGACTCAAGTTTTTCACTTATTGTCCCAATCCAAGCTTTCCCCTTATTATTTTCTGCATTGTAGCTTTAGAATACCATGATAGCGATTTCAGCTTTCAATTACCATTGCCCTTATCCGAGCTATCGCTAACCATTGCCAAAATCTCAGCTTTCTGTTTACACCCGCACCGACCATAGCGTCGAACTTTACCATTCACTTATATCCCAGCTACCGCTTGCTATTACTTCTATTCCAACTTACCGCTTACCGCTCCCCGATCCCAGTTTTACTTTACCGTGTCCGATTCCAAGTATCAAGTATCAGTTTCGATACATTAGATTTTAACCAATACTCGCGGCGAGTTTAAGCCAACCCACCGATGGCAGCTTTCCAGTTACCGCTGCATCAATCCCAGTTTTTGATTTACTACTGCGCCGATACCAACTTTCTTTTTGCTATTGCTCCAACAAAAAGTTACCTTTGCTTGAATTTCAGCTTTTTATTACATATAACACATATCAGTTTTATATGCTTATTGCTCCGCTGTAAGTTTCTCAACGATAAAAAGTTTCATACAGTTACCGTTGCTTCGATCCCAGCTTTCCGCATACACACCTCTATCCCACATCAAGCTTTGCAGTTGTCATTGCTTCGATCTCAGCCACACGAATCCCAGCATTCCACTATCCACTTTATTTCACCACTGCCCCAATCCAAGATTTCAGCTTAACGCAGAACACATATCAGCTTTCTGCTTATTACCCCGATGTCATTGCATGTTCACACCGTTCATCTTACCACTGTCCGGATCCCAGCTTTCCACATGAAATTTGGTCGATCCACTCCAGCGGGTACTTGCGGCCGTTGAAATTGCTTTCACCCGGGAATACCAACAGGCAATTGGCGTCGCTACCTAGAATAGTA